>APFE031586649.1:28056-41965 GCA_000404065.3 Pinus taeda | reverse complement strand
TAGGAGTGACAGCTTTAAACTGGTAAAATAATATTCAACGTTGTCTCCTAGGTAGATGGTGTTTAAGTCAAAACATGTATTCTCCTTTTTTCTATCTACCACCTGAGTTTTTGGAAAAGAAAAAGGCTCGTTGCTGACACTACATCAGATTCAGTAGAAATCACCACGGCTAGTGCATAAATAGGCCTTTTTGTTGCTACAGGCAGCCATACAACGAGAGGACTATCTTTTCCCAACAAGAATATAATTTCAACATTACAATATCAACTCATGTTTCTGGTCTATACCACAGACTTTGGATGATGATATGTGCTATTTCTATAATTTGCTACTTATCTGTGCAATGCACCAATATTGTCTTGACGTAGCTCAGGGTTACAGTGTTTGCTTTTGAGTCCTAGCACTCTACATTTTTTGTCATATTATTCATAGTGGCATCCATATGTACTCAGATTGCCAATATAATATATAAAGCCTTTTTCATTCTTGAAAAAAAAAAAAAAAAACACTTAGATGCTTACCTTGTTCCTCTCTTTGCTACCTGTGCTTCCAGCTATGAATCTAGACCTTGAATACGTGTTAGATGGCTTGTGGCGACAAAGGTTTTAATTTGCTCCTCGGGGAAACTCTAAGAGTCTTGAGTTTTAATTTTTCATTTTCTGGCTTGTCCAATGTATTTATAGCGACCAAGGAAGCGTGAGAAATGGCCTATGGGTGAAGACGTAGTAGACTTGGTGGCGTACAGTCGTGAAGAAACGAGAAATGTCCAGGCCGCTGATCAAACATCGATGACCAATTACAAAACCTTTTCCAGACTAGAAAGACTATGAGAGAGAGATCATTTTTTAAGGACAACGAGAAATTAATGCGTAGGGGATTTGCAAAAGACGGTCTTTTTAATGTTGAGAAATACGAAGCCAAGGCTGCATATAGTAAGAGTAAAGCAAAACTTCTGTTGTCCGGTGCTTTGTTGGCTCGCTGCCATGGTTTATTCATCAATGACCATGTGTTTATTTTGAGATTGGCTTCAGAGATATGATAGTTGTTAATGGGATATGTGAAAATGGGATTCATGGCCATAACCGGATTGGAGTATCACCTCTGCTATGATGATGCCTGCATCAACAATAGATCGCTTTGGAAAACTGTTTCTTGCACAAAGTCCGTGGAGAAATATATCTGCCAGTTAGGAACCTCATCGAAGCATTGGGTCTAATCCTGGACAATTATTGTAGTATGTTTCAGATTATTATTCACAGAGTGGTTAATCTGCAGTTGTCGGCTCAATGGCTCTGGGATATTAGTTCAAGCCGTTTTGTAGACCTACACTTTTCTCTCCTGGACAATGTCAACTGGAAAAGTTTCATATTTATGTGATTGAGCCTTCGTATTCCATACTACCAACGTGAAGCAAAGAATTTTAGGATGTAACCAAGATGTATTCAAATTTAATGCATGGGTGCAAGAAATTATTTTAGTTATTTTTTCATTTATATATATTTTTGGTTAGCAGAACCAACTCAGGAGCAAATGAATATAATTAAATTAGTGCTTATCGAGGTTTTTCAAGATAACATACATTAATTCCATTCTGTAAGTTTGTTATATGCTAATGGGTTTTGTTGTGCTTTGAGATTCAAAGCATTATTTGCAAGTTATATTATGAGATCATGTGTAGAAAGGTAGAAGTGTCAATTATACAAAGTTCATCAAAGATGGTGAGAGGAAGCTCAAAGATTGTGGTGGTGAAAAGAGTGTTGTCCACGAGACTTTAGAGTGGGGGTAAAGGTTGAGGAAGACTAGTCAGACAGATATGACATGTGAATTGTAATTTGTCATTTTTGTATTAATCTTAGTAATAATGTAATGTAAGCATTAAAGGGGGACTTGGAATAATGCTTACATTAGTAAACAGATAAGATTAATTTGTTGGTTGTTGAGTTTTGTTGAGAGGTTTTCTCAACAAGAAATTCCTTGTTTGGGATCTGTTGGATCTCATGAGCACTATTTATATGGCTTGCAATTTAGCTTCAAATAAAAAAATAGAAATAGTTGTGTCAAAAAAAATAGGAGCCCATTATTCAATTAGAATATTCACCTACAAAAAATATACTTTAAATATCCTTCTTTCCACGTTTGAGGTAGAAAGTATGGACGCATGTGATATTGCATTCAGTTTGCGGTCAAATCTATATTAATCTAGGGTTGACTAAAAATATTTGTAAATTTTCCATAGTTTTAAATTGCACATTGAAATTTAATATTTGTTGACAATATTTTAATTTAATTTTCTACACTCTGATTGGCCATCAAATTGAATATATTATTGCTCAATACATAAATTAATGAGCCAAAAGTACAAAAATCTTATCAATTAATAAGCTACAGATACAAAAATCTTATCATAAATTTGTATTCGTATATTAATAGATAACTAAATAAAAAAAGAATTTCATAACTGCTAATTTACATCACAATAATACTACAAACTCGTTCACAATATTGTTTACAAACTCAGTTTTGTCGACTATGTTGTATAAACATTAATATATTAATTTTTTTTTGCATGATATTGCTCATGGACTCATTGATTTTGCAAGGTCTGGGTTGCGCGTGGGTTGTTCAAAGCCACGTTAGGATTGAGAGGACGATTGTGCCTTTCTCTATTGTGTATTGAGAGGAAGGGTTTGTGTGAACAAATTGGTGGTACGAAAGATTTAGAAGACAATTAAATACACTCCCCAAATTTCAAATCAATCACAAATCACTAAATGTCACGATCGCAAATAAAGAAATTCCACATTTCACATGATAAAGAGCAAGAAAGGCCAAAGATAAATAAAACTCTTCAAAGCATAGTCAAAAGACCCTTTTCAAGTTATGGATAGTGCTGATCCAAAGGACAGGGGTGAGGATGACATCGCCTAATCCGTCTTCGTTTTTTTATCATGGTTACTCTTCATAACTTACATGGCTTTCGGATGACGGACGAAGGTTTCGAGTTGGGCAATGACACAGATTGAACTGCTGGTGTATAGTTGGCTCAACGGGTTTTTGTTGGCGACTCCAGGAAGATGGCTTGGAAAGGCCAATGGGATCAGACGGATGGTCTTCACTTGGCGATACCACGAACGCAAAACCACAATTGGTATATCGTGCGAGCTTCGAATGGTATCTGGTTTAGTGGAAGAAGCACACGATTCCACTCTGGGGGTTACACGTGGTGTGGGGATGAGAGAGGAAACTGCTCTCATCACGCGGTTAATCTCCGTGCATCTCGGACGCGCGATATCTCTGTGGGGCGTTGGATCGGGCCGCTTCTTTCTACGGTTGGGAATAGTCATGCGGGTTGCTCAAGGTTTCGGACCCGATGGTCCATGGTGGGACCCTCTGTGGGCTTGGTGCTTCGCAAAACCAGATCCCACTTCCTTGAATGGTTTTTGCGTGGCACTTTGTTGGTTTCTAGTTTTTTGGATAATGCAAGCGATTCTAGTCAGGGGGTGACGCGTGGCAATGAGGGTAGAGAGGAAATTGCTCTCATCGCGTGGCTAATCCCCAAGCATCTTGGCCATGCGATATCTGCGCTTGTCATTAGATCGAAACCTTGTCTTCAATGGTGGGGATGGATCGAACTAGTTGCTTGCCGAACGTTGGTTCGGGTTGTCGGTCTGTTGTGCATGGGTCTCGTATCCTTTTGCTAAATGGACTTTCATTTTTGTTGTTGTTGAGTCATTCTGGGGGTTTCTTTGGCCTGATTGTTTCGGTCCTGTAAGCTTCCTTGCCGCCCCTACTGTTTGGGGCACTCTGTATATCATGTAATTTACTTTGATTAATAAAAGGTTCGTCTCTTACTTATCGAAAAAAAAGAAAAGAACCTTTTCAAGTTTCAAAACAAATAATAATTATTTGGTTGGTAAGCAGGTGAATTACTATTTATTAGATTTTATCATCAACATGGTCTAAAGTATAATTTAATTTCCCTTAAAATAACTTATATCCTCAAAATTTTAAATAAAATTTGAAACTACGCATTAAAAAATAAAAATAAAAATATTTTCCAAAAAAAAAAAACACAACCAACAATTATTATTGTATTAAAAATAAATTATTTTCCACTTATATTTCTCTAGAAAGCTCATGCATATTCAAAAGAACCTTTTCAAATATCAAAGCAAACAATTTTAATATAAAATTAGTACAACCACATTAAAATTATTAATGTCGTTGATATAGGCAAAGGCTTCCAAAAAAAAAAACTATTGCAACAAGAGAAATGCCTTATCAATGCACATATTTACCTGATTAACCATGTATAAAAAAATATGGATCAACTTTAACTTGAGAAAAAAATGAATTACACATCTTTTTGTAAAATGGTTTTGTTAAATAAAATCGGCTTATATTTTAATTTCTCCATTTAATTAGAATATGAACTTATTGGAATTGGAATAATCTCAAATCCCTAGGAAATTGGTGGGCAGGGAGGGAATCTAATTTAATTAGAGAGAAAAAAAGAATCACACATCTTATTGTAAAATAGATCATTTTGCTAAATAAAATTTGCTTATATATTAATTTCCATATCTAATTAGAATATGGACAAATTAGAAGTGGAATAATCTCAAATCTATAGGAAATTGGTGGGCATGGAGCCAAATGGCACAAACATAATTTTTTAAGTTTATTAAAAGCTAATGCAACTTAACAAACTTAGCAACACACTACAACCATTAATAAACATTACGATTAAGCATAGGCTGAGCATATTCCTTTGAGAACCAATTTACACGTCAATTAAAAAAATAAAAATAAAAAAATTAACAAATCCTCATCTATTTTAAGTTGAAATAAAAAACCTTTAACAACTAAAAATTCAAACAAAAAAAATCTAACATTTTTCAATAAATAACTTATATCTCTTAACCTCTTAAAATTTTAAGAGATAAGGTTTCGAGATATTTTAAATTTTTTCCAACCCATATGAAGCAAAATTTTAAACTTAGGTTAGATAGGATTGAAGTTAACGAATTCAATAGCTAATTCTAGTGTGAATTGTTGAGATGCTTTCGGAAGTTTTCCATCTACGTATCTAGATTTAAATTCTCTACACCAACAATCCAGCGGGCATAGGCCATATATTTTAGGATAAAGACAAATATTTCAAATGCTTGAAATTGATTACATGCTTATCTTTTTGGACAGATCACATGTCGCCATGAGAGAAGTAATTGCTAAATTGGTTGAAATTGGTTACATGCTTATCTTTTTGGACAGATCACATGTCCCCATGAGAGAACTAAATTGGAATGAGCTTTTTGGACACATCACATGGCCCCCTCACAAAAGGGGAATGAGAAATAAATAAAAGGGAGAGCATTCCAAATTAGTACAACTTACTCTTTAAATAATAATTATTATAATTAGGAATCAAATCAAAGTTAAACCTTTGAATTAGAATTGGATAAATTTTATTGAATTAAAATTATGATGAATTATTTGAAAATAACTAACCATACTAGAATTTGCATCAAATGCTGCAAAGAAAACATCGTAAGTTGGTAGCATATATGGAAGAAGAGCATAGATTAAAATGAATGTGATATGTTAGGTGATGTAACTATAGTCAATTTTGAATGAAAAAATAAATCTTAATGTTAAATGTAATACAATCAAACAATCTACTCAAAATAGAGGCATGCACAACTTCCTTCCCAAGTGCTCAATCCAAGAGTTTACTTTCATTAAAATTTGCATCCTAGACTGGACCTTTGCCTTTCATTGCCTCATGTAGATTGAACCCTTCACCCTCATATGGTAATGGTTTCAGATCAAATTTTTATGCAAGTATTCTTCAACAACGTTTCCATTTATACAAGTCTCCATTAGCATATCAAAGGCCTAATTCTTTTGATAAGTATTTGTGGCAGCCCAAATTTCCTATTATGCAATCAATTCTACATCAGATGCATTCATAAATTATTCCCATGAAATATTGTTCCCTGGGTACTTAAAAGACAACCCCTCATGTTTGAAAATGGCAGTGTAAACGCACAGTGTGCCTAAAACATTCATCAAGCTCCGAGGAGAGAAGCCAAATATGTGTGTCAGATAGTGAATGGACTAAGTTAATCCTTCTTTATTCTTTGCAGCCTCAAAGACAATATCCTTGAGAGCGTAGTAAAAATTGGGCACAAATAGCATAGGAAGCTCTTCACAAGGAGGGCATGGTCTTCCTTTCTTCCATTTTTGACCTTTAAGCAAATCTTCTAAACTAGGTTTATTTTTTTAATACCAAATCCATAAATTGCTAGTAGATCTTGCCTTGACTTCTTGAGTTTCAGTATTTGTGCGCTTACACTTCTCATCACATTTTCCTAGTCTAATCTCTTTGATTCAAAGCTCTCTCTTTAGTCCTATATGAGTTTTCAAAGCATCCTCAACAATTTCATTATTGTTGCTTTATTGTTTTACTACTTCCCTAAACCTATAAAATATTCTTAACCTCTTTGGACATACAACGTTTAATGACATGTTTCTTACAGCCCATGCCCTAGTTTTCTACAAGAGGAGGAAATGAAGAAACACCCCCCAAAAGCATTTTCTTGTCTTGTTAGCCTCCACATTATCATCATGCTTTCCATCTATTACTCCTTGGAATATTTTGCTTCTGCTTCCATGCCAAACATGCCCGTAAAAGAAAATAGTAATTCTAGCCTATAGGGGAAATATAACAAACATCATGATGCCCCATATGATATTTGAACCCAAATCTCCATCCTACAGTAAGGATATGCATTTTTGCTTTTATGCGAGTTTGTTTCTTTATAGTCTTGTCCAATTTAAAATTATAATTAACGGCTGCTCGAGGAAAATATTCAACATCAAGGGTTTCTCCTTAGGAGACTCCCATGATTGAGCTGATATGCGCCCTAACCTATTCTGTTGTACAAGTTTTCTTTGTGTTAGCTGGGGTTCAATATCATCATCATCATCTAGAATAAGGATATCCCGAAGTAGCCATAAATTTTCTTTCTTATAAGGAAATTTTCTTCTAAATCCACCAGTAAGATATGAAAAAAGACTACCAGTGATCTCCGTAATAGACTTCAAGTGTCTACAAAGAAATTCCTGAAGGAAACCCAACTACCAAGGGTTGTCGCCTTCATTCTATCTCTCATGTTGTTGGGATATTGCTTTAATCCATCCTTTGTTAGAATAGCTTCAATAAAAAATCTAGCTTTATCTAAGCAATGTGGTATCCAACTTTTGTTTTGAAGATATTGAGAAGCCCGGTGCAGATGATGATCTGCAACCAGTTGGTTTAGAATATGAAGATGCGTATTAGGCACAGTAAAAAAAATTATTTTATGTTCGTCAAGTTTTTGAATGCATTTTTTTCCTTAACAAACTTCTTTGCTTCATTTTCCAAGTAATTTTATTGTAATATGATATATTAAACCAATGAAATGGAAGGCAAAACAATCTATCATCATGAGCACCAGTTGAGGTTTAGAAGTGTTAAGATTACAGAGTCTCATTACTTCATCTTCCTTGTTATGTAGCTTGTAATTTGTGATCCTTCTTAATTTTATTGTCCTTACAATTGAGACATTTTCCATTGGGAACTCAAAATGACCATAAGTATTATGATATTGAAAGTACTTTCTTGGTACCTTAACTTAAGGCTTGCGCCATTGATATTTAAATTTTTACCATTTTATCCATTCTTCCAAGTTGGGGTGAGTAGAAATAAATGCACAGAATCTAGAAATAAATTCCTGTAAGAAATCATAGCCAAGGTATTTCCAACGACACTTGCATATGTGTTTGGATTTTGCACAAGTTTGTGCCAGATAGGTTTTCCGGGGCTTATGATCAGTTATAGGATGCCTTTGAGGGACACATAATGTCAAATTGGCAAAGGACCCTCCCAGTATCATAAAAGCTCATAGTGTTGCAACCATATTGGCCTTCTACTGTATCACTACATTTGTTTTTGTTTTTGAGTTGATGATGATCAGGGATCAAACATAACACATGCTTATTAGGCACCTACCCACATTCTCATCATCATTCTCATTGACTTTTCTATTTTGGAACTATAACAGTCCACAAACATGCCTCCTTCATTGCACTTACTCATCTATATGACACATGTTATCTTACTTCAAACTAGTTATAATAACATGGGATATGATGCTAGTATACAAGAGCTTTGTTTTACATCATATATGTAGTGACTTCAAAGCCTTCAAAATGTATTGAATTATGCTACAGGGAAGGTTGGAAAACTGCTACAAAAGTTTATCATGCATCATAAATCGATTTCTAGACCTGGGTGCTCTTTTCACTATACATATTGAATTGTTTGATATCCCATTTATACTTATATGTCAAAAATATAGACCAGGCCAAGGCTTAAACTTATTTAAAATCATCAACATAAACATGGCCGACTTGAATTCATTAAAATTCAAATTTTGCACCAGGATACTCAAGCATATCCCTGTTCTCATGTCATAACTGTTGGAGAGCTGATGAGTTTTCTTCCATAGATCTTGGAGTGACAAGGAAAAGGTAGGGCTTCTAGAATATTGCACATTTTTGCTATAACCGAGATGAATACTGTAAAACCTTTCTTGAGAGCATCACATCACAATTATGATTTGGGACAAGTGTTGCTACTGCATTACCTTTTTGGATAAATATGGTTATACAAGCTTGAAACCATCATGTTCAGGTAACGTATACAATCATCGAACCCAAAGATTTTTTTTTAAGAGGTAGTGCAGTACATGGGTCAGGATTATAATTGTTTCAGTTATTCGTCCTCTTACTATAGCTTTATATCATATGCTCATTGTATATCAAATAATTATTTGTAACCATTGGTTGACTTTTCTATTCTGGAACAACAACAATCCACAAACATGCCTCATTCGTTGCACTTACTCATCAATATGGCACATGTTATCTCACTTCAAACCATTTATAATCACATGGGATATGATGCTAATATACAAGAGCTCTGTTTTACATCATATTTGTAGTGACTTCAAAGCCTTCAAAATGTATTGAATTATGCTACTGATTTAGGATAAGTGTTGCTACTGCATTACCTCTGTGGATAAATATGGATATACGAGCTTGAAACCATCATGTTCAGGTAACATAGACAATCATCAAACCCAACAATTTTTTTTTAGAGGTGGTGTAGTACATGGGCCAGGCTTATAATTGTTTCAGTTATTTGTCCTCTTACTATAGCTTTATATTCTTGCCAAGAAAATGCACAACATTGACGCTAGCTTCAATTTCTGTCTTTTCCAATTCCTGGGTTTTGGTCTTTTCCAATGGCGGGATGTTGTGCACTTTTTCTGAAGTTTTGGAGTTTGAAAAAATATGGGGAACCAATTAAATTCTTGTATTAAGCTTGAATAAAATGAATTCCATATGTACTAAGTTATTAAATTAATCATAACGAATTATTCTGCAATTCTAATGATACGAATTGTTATGCAATTGCAATGATATTGTTGAAACGTGTCTTCAAATCAATGTATGTTAATGTGATAAATGCTAATTATATTGAGTTAGAAGTCATGTTAATGTAACAAAGCCTGATGATATTGAGTTGGCATAGCCATTAAAATCCTGTATTCATGTTAATGTAACAAAAACTAATTATATTGAGATGGCATAGCCATTACAAGCCTACATTTGCACAAAATCGCATGGAGGAGCAGGACACGTGAAATACAGATACTTTTTTTCGCGTATTAATTTTATTAAATAAACCCTCTATTTTCATTATAGATACGCGCTCATATATATTTATATTATATATATATATATCATATATATTATATGAGAGAGAGGAGAGGGAGAAGAGAGAGAGAGAGAGAGAGAGAGAGAGATAACCTTCCTGTCAGCATTATTTACATTCAGATTAGCATACGAGAACTAGGACAATCACACAAATGAAAATTTACAAAATATCCTGAAACGGTTCTTACATAAAATGTGATTGCAAATAAATATAATAAAATGTTACATAATGCCCTTGTAAATAATTTTTTACACAAACCAAGATGGAGCAGGAACACTCAATTAAGTTGGTAAAGAAACATTTAAATAATTATTGCAATTGAAACATGGCGTTGAGTATGTGGATTGAAACATTGCAAAACAAACAACTGATCTACATATAGGTACTTCACCAATATGTTAAACCAAAATTTTAAATATAAATATCCATGTTTTTCCTAATTCAACCTATAAAACTAAATATAAAGTGGTAGCCGTATATAAAACCACCTAAATATTTAGAACAAATGTAACGGTACCTTATAATATATATAAAACGAGCTTTTCAGATATGATAACCAACACAAAGCAATGCCAATATAAAGAGAAAAAATTGTAGTTTGCTTAACTTGCAACTTCTGCACTTAGATTTGGTAATGCACTTTTTTCTATTTATAATAGAGTAAATTTTCTATAGGTTAACTCTATTTCTTCTGAAGACTACTTTCTAGTTGAAGATCTCAGAGGGTTTATTCTTTTTATGCAATGAGCCAAAGACAAAATTTCAGTTATTGAGAACAGATAAGTGAAACTATCTTGGTATGATTTAATACATAAGAGCTAATAAACCCCATGAAAACAATACACTTTAAAGCCGAAAGACCAGATCACAATGAAAATGGATTACAATTATATAGTTTTTGTAAAATCAATACGATAATGACAACGTTTAGACAACGAAGAATATGAACAAATCCCATCCTTGTTCAAAGAAATGTGATTTAAAACCAGATCATCAAAAGATAGAATAGTAGTAGCACTTGGCCCATCCTGAGGCCATTAGATACAGGTTCAAACTTCAAATAAACCACTTTTTCTAAGCATTTTTTTTTAGGTTTCTCTCTATTTTCCGTTGGCCAAACTTGGGGACTGAATGTAACTCTGTCCTTATTCGACATCCTCATGCTATTCTATTTAATGAAATTTTGTATATAATAAAGTATGCAATTTCCAAATCAATCAGAAATCTATAGATAGACTCTAGGACCCTTGAAAACCAACAATGTCTAGTTAGATCAGTCCTTTATTAGACTTTTCAAGGTCCTACAATAATCTGTTACAAAAGAACAATGCACAAATATCTTCTAATTTAATCAATTTCCATACAGTAGATGATCTTATGGATTATCATCATATGTTTTATCCTCTGGTGTCTTACTTTTTCTTATCCTGGGAACTTAGTATGCTTTGATGGGATATTTCCTTCCAAATTTTAGCTTTGCTAGCTTCTTTCAAGAGCTATGTCAACCTCTATTTCTCAACATCCACATCTGCATTTTCTGTGTTAAGTTTCTTTTCTCTAATTCCTACCACATGCTCCAGTACACCAATTGCACCATCCAACTTGTACATGAGATAAAGTTATTCATTTCAGAAAGAAATTTATACAGGAATGCAATACCAAAGTATAATTTACTACAAAAATCTTATGAATTTTTAAAATGACAAATATATATAGAGAAACAACATAAATGTAAAATATAATGGTGAATGTTCCACTGAAATTTTGCTAATTAGTACATGGAACAATTTGTAAGTGTGAAGAATTGATTTGAGGTAAAGTGAAGACGACCATACTAGTTGAAAAGAAAAAGCATAGGGAAAATGCCTCAATATACTGGATTCATTGAAAACTTGGAGGAATTCAAGGTATGCAAAGACAAATTAATGGACCTGCTCTGTTGACCCACCAAAAAATTGCTTGCACTTCAACATAATGGGTTGACTAAGAATCTCAAGGGCTTAAAAAGACATGTAGACACTAAAACAACCATGAATATGTTTTTATTTTTCAACACGTCTATGAGTGAAGTCATTGAAAATGATTCAAAATTCCAAAGAAACTTGTGTCTAAAAAGCTCGGATTTATGTTTTAGCAATGAACTCATAATTGAAATCAAACTACAATTACCACCATGGAGGCAATTCAATAAAAATTTTAAATTTATTCACCTGCCCATTGCATCATACGTTGCAACGAGATTGCTACAGAGCGCAAGCATATTAGGATGATAGGGACTGCAAATCTCTTCCAAAATCAACCTTGATTCTTCAAATAAATATGAAACTTCATTTATAGCATAGAATTGCACACAAGCCAGTCCCATTTGGTTCAAAACAATGCCAAAGAAGACAAATCTCATCTCCCCACTGGCCCTCAATTTTGCAATGGCATTCCTTAACAAATCTGGTGCCTCAGCATGTTCCCCACGACAAAGTATACAACACCCATCTGTGCTTTAGTGCCTACTATCACACTATGTTGACCAGGAGCATCACTCAAGGCTTCCAACACCTTATGAAAAAGACCCAAATCATGTTCAGGCTCCGCTTCCTCCGCTCCACTTCAAGTCTATCTCAGCTATTCTACTAAACCCTAAAATCTACAGAGAAGCATAATAGATGGTTTGAGTTTCATTTATAGCGAGAGTTTTGATCCAATAATGACAAACATTTTAATCGTCTAATATCATATCAAACAAATCATAATAAGACAGGTGAGATAAGAGGGCAGTTGAATTCAAAGGGGAACACCTTACGATATAATTATAATAGATAAGTGTATGAGGTTCTTGTTAATTGGGATCATCTCATGTGGTTGGGTGGAATGGCTATTATATTCCCCACATAGTTTCAATTTTTCGCTAGTGACATAATGAGTTATAATGTCTTCATAAATATTGTTGTAAAACATAACACTTATTGTCACAAACCTCACAAATCACATTTAGTAATATTTCTCCCGAGAAGCATAATTTGTCATTTAAAATCTACAGAGAAGCATACTAGATGGTTTGAGTTTAAGTTATAACAAGAGTTTTGATCCAACGGTGACAAACATTAATCATCTAATATCAAATCAGACAGATCATAGTAAGATAGGTAAGATAAGAGGGCAGTTGATTTCAAAGGGGAACACCTTACGATGTAATTATCATAGATAAATGTATGAGGTTCTTGTTAATTGGGATTATCTCATGTAGTCGGGTGAAATGGTTATTATATTCCCCACATAGTTTCAAATTTTCGCTAGTGACATAATGAGCTCTAACGTCTTCATAAATATTGTTGTAAAACATAGCACTCATTGTCACAAAGCTCACAAATCACATTTAAATATTTCTCATGGTAAAAAAAGCCACGTGCAATTATAATGATATCGTGGAATGCTCCTTTTTTCCAGCTAACGCGAAGATCCCCGACCTGAATCAAAATTAGATTAAGATAAACAACAACTTAGACTTATTGTCTTTTTGTCGATTAAATTCTTTGACTTTGGAGACGTGGTTAGCGCGAGCAAATTATAATATGTTAAGTATGGATTCTTTTGGGAAACTGAGCTTCACATGCATGAATTAGATGACCTTTTCAAATAATTTCATTAAAAAAAGATCAACATCATGCAAGGAACATGTTAGAAAATCAATGCTTTATATTTCATTATTTTCTATTATATTATTTTATAAATTAATTTTAAACTAAATTTATGTCCAATATATTTCACACTTAACACATGGCATTAATGTTAAAATCAATTGAAAACATCATCATTAATTTAATGTGTGAACAATTTCATCTTTTATCATTAAAAATATATTACTAAATCATTGTTGTTTTGTATCAATTTATAGTTTTTGTAAATATAAATACTAATATAAAGATTTTTTTTCTTAATTTTAAATAAAGAAAAATAGATTATCTTGCACCCTCAAATAAGAAATGATGTCTTCTTTTTTTCTTCTTCTTTTTTTTTAATTGCATCTCTCACTCCAAAACAAGATAACTCATTTAAATTTTCAATACTTTCAATTTCATAATTACA
>APFE031586649.1:10508-26441 GCA_000404065.3 Pinus taeda | reverse complement strand
GTTCCGACCCTGAACCAGAACCCGACAAGGGGAATGGAAAAGGGAAGCAGATCATTGATGTGGATCCCAGCGCCACTGTTGCCACTGCCAAGATCCAGAAGAATGAGCCCGAAGAGCCAGAGGAGGGGGAACGTCTTTTCCACTCACAGATGTGGGTGAAGGGTTCGCCGCTACAATTCATTGTCGACAGTGGCAGCCAAAAGAACCTTATTTCAACAGAGGTCGTGAAGCTGTTGGGCCTACCGACTACACCACACCCACAACCGTACAATATTGGGTGGCTTCATGAAGGACGAGATCTCAAAGTTCGCCAGCAGTGTCGCCTTCCCTACATTATCAAACCATTCACAGACGAGGTATTGTGTGATGTTACACCTCTGGATGTTTGTGATGTACTATTAGGCCAGCCATACTTGTGGAGGCGACATGTTGTGTATGAGTCAAGGCCTCATGCTGTAATTATTTCGTTGGATAATTCATTATACAGGATACCAGAGGTAGTCCCACCTACCACCACCTCTTTGATCACTGCTACGAAAGGCAGCAAGCTCATATCACAGACTAGGAAATTTATTTTCTGTCTGGTTCATTCCCAAAATAAGGGGAAGATCGTTGCTACATCCATGACCCCCACACAGGGTTCCTCCACGCAGCAGCAGCAGCAAAGGGATACGGTCATGACAGAACACAGGAACAACTTCTCCTCACCCATAGGGGTACCACACAAGTTTCAGGTGGGCAACAAAGTCTGGTTGCATCGACAGAAAGAACGCCTTACCAGAACCCATCAGAAGCTCAGACCACTCCGACAAGGTCCTTACAGCAGTACCAAGGCTACGGGCAACAATGCTTTGGAGCACATCATTCCTCCATTCCTTCGCCTGCACCAAGGGTTCAATGTGGACCATCGTCGACCATGCTTCCCACCATTAGTGACAATCCAGAGATTGCAAGGACAAGTTCAGCAGATGGAGGAACTCAACGTAAAATGGGGACCATTGCTTCCTAAGGGGGGAGGAATGATCCAGGTGGATGTTGGTGGCCACCCACCTATCCCATTTGGACCCCCGCAACTGTCTCTTTCAGTTTTTCAGTTTCCGTAATTGTACCACAATTTACTATTTTTAGTAGTTTTTTTGGGTCCTGAACTTCCGGAGCCGTTTTGAGGCCCTAAATGATGTTTTTTGGGAAATCAAGGGGCAACATGGGTCCATGTTGCCCTTCCCAAAGTGGTAGTTCTCGGATAGATCTTTCTAACGAGCTATCATACGCGTCAAACGGAGATCGTATGCCAAAGTTACGACCCCGGGAAATTGATGTACCAATTTACCCAAAACAGGGCCCACAATTTGGCGTTTCATCTTCTACGGTTAGGTTTTGGAATGTGAAGGGTTTTCCATTGTTTCTCAACAATAAATAAGCCTTCGAGCCTCATTGTAACACGGTTCGGAACAGTTCAGAGGCATGTAGCCGCCACATCTCTTCTCAGAGATAAGCTAGCATCGCCCTAGCTGGTTTATTTCCATTTCTGGTTGTAAGCATATTTCAGCATTTTCCATTAATGAAATGAAGCATTATTTCCGCTGCATCTTTGTGTATATGGTTATCTCTGTATTTTATTGCGTTCCTGTTTAAATCCAGATCAGAGCAAGATAATTGTAATCATTCAAAAAGCCAAAAAGGAGAAGGCCCAGATGGCCTTAGAATGCGTCGTCTTCATGCTGAGGTGTCTCCACCACCGGACAGATGTTATCCTTCCATGCATCCCCCTGTCCAGCATCTTCGTCAAGCAGGCGCGTGTCACTGTCCATCTCCTCCCGAATTCTCGAGACAGCAGTATCTGAAGGCCGAGAGGTGCTGAGAGCCTCGTTCCTTTCAGGTGTCTCCCCTTGATCTTTCTCCAGACTTTCCCCTACTTTGTCCTGTTTATTGCTTTGACTGCTAATTCCTTGGCCAGCTTCTGGAGAGGGTTCAGACATCAGGCACACACAAATTGGGGGCGGAGCTTCTTCTTCCGAGAAGAGAATGGTGATGTTGGCAGTAATAACAGGTCTATTCAAATTGCTATGGAAAGTGAAATGGGTTGTTTGGAACCCATGATAAGGAATTGGATTGTGAACAGGATCCACAGAGTTGGTGGCCGGCTTTTTTCCACGCCCTCCCCTACTTCCCCCAGAGCGACCCCTTTTGCTGTGTCGCACCATGCTGAGGGGGTTCCACAGAGGCCAAGAGCGGAGGGAAGAAAAACAATCTAAGAAACCAAAAGCAAAGCCCAAAGACAGGTTACAAAGCACATGAAACCAATTAAGACACAGGCGGTCAGACTGTAATTGCAGGTAGAGCAACGTAGGAGAAGCGGCAGGGGAAATCGAAAGGTTACCCAAGCTTCCAACAACCAAACCGCAAACTAAACGCCCCACTTTCCCAAGCCAGAGATGAACCAGAAACAAAATACACAGAGGAAACTCACCTTTGTTTGCGAGGGACTGCCAGCCTTCAAGACACACATCCAGCTTTAACTAGAGACCCAGAGGCAGGGTGCTAACAATGGTAATGAAATCCATGGACGCCATGGATAAAATAGTCGGCACCATACCTTGATCCAAACAAGCAGTAAATGCACAGAGCGTGCCAAATATTCTGCGTTGCGCCTGATCCCTCAGAACCCAAGCGAACCACCTGAACATCACTCCTATCAACCAACTTGGTCCCTAGATAATCGTACAGGTCTGCAACTAGCAGTACCTCGCTCCTCCACTTGTCCCTTGCATCATGATTACACATTGATTGCACCCGCATCTGGGTCATTTTTATTTTTTTATTAAGTAACATAGATAGAATTATATTTTTAAGGTTTCTAAATAAGCATCTTGAAAATTAATGAACATTTATAATATTTGTAGAGAGAAATAATGGATTTATATTAATATTTTAATAATGCATTTATTTTGCTGGACTAAGAAAGGAATAATGGATTTATATTAATATTTTAATAATGCATTTATTTTGCTGGACTGAGCACTAATTTTAGCATGACACTCTCTTTGTTGATAACTTATATGGTAAAATATCAAATAATTACGGTAAAGACTTTTATTATAAAATGTATTGAAAGGTATTTGTTGTATTCTCAAAATTGTATGTGTTGTATTTGTTCTCTATGATATTCGATATGCAAATACATATATGTTTGGCTTTTACAATGGTTGTGGCGATTGAGATAATAAGGGGCCAGCAACATATATTTTTTGAATAACTTTTATTTATTGCACACAATATTATGAGTTTTTATACTGTGGTTAGGTATGTTTTTTAAATTTATTAACTTTAACATATTAGAAGGAATATAACATAATATAGTAGGTTGGAGATGATCAGATATATGGTTAGAAATGCATATTAATTTTTTGTTTAATATTTTTCTATTTGTATTGTAGAAGGATATCTATTACAAATTTTAAAGTATATGTGTTTTTGGTTACATATCATGTTTTTTTTGTGTTAATCCATAAACAAAGTCATGTATATTTGCTTTAAGAAGATATAAAAAATATATCTTATAAGTCATTTTTCCTTATTTCTTATCATAATATATTATATGATTTGTATTATATGGTTGTTGTTTTTTGTTTTTTTTTTGTAATAAGATTTTATATCGAGGGCGGTTGCATTTTTTAGGTTTCGTACTTTTATTATAATCTTGTATTCCATTGATTTTACTTGAATAAATATCGTTGCTTTTACTTAAATAAATAATGTTTCCATTAGCTTTTCAATTGAGAGTTGCATTGTCGTATCTTTTGAAATTTGATTATTTTATAATACTAACATAACGCTCTAAATTAAATGGTTGGTAAACACCCATAGACATCAATGCATAATAAACATCAACACACCTACTTCATTATATATCATAAACACTAACTAAATTATAACTTTATTTTAAATTATTATTAATTATAAAAATAATCAATATATAAGTTAAACATATATACATTTAAAATGACATGGAATAGGACGCTTAAAGGGGAAAATTTACCCTCACTTTACCATGGGATTCTTAATCTGTACATAGGCTTTGTTACAATACCATAGCCGAATACCATGACTTATCAATACCACATGCCCAAAGAACCATAACTCACTTTATATGATACTTGTTCATATGACATTTTTTGTAATTAATCAATTTAATTAAAAGGGAAAAATGACATAAATACTTTGGAAATAAATGTCAACCTTTGATTTGTGTATATTACTATGAATATCCTAAATATTTTATGGAGGTTAAATCCCTACCATCTACCTAATAATTATTGATAATTAAATTAAATTCTAAAAGCTCTATTCTAAAATAGACATGTCTATAGGCGTAATTATTCATAGCAATGTTCATAAATGGCCAAACCTATACTGATATTATCCGTTAAAATATACATATATAAAACTACAATGATAAACATTCATATAACAAGTAAATTACAATGAATATACATATTAATTATAGTATCAAGAAAATTAATGATACAATATTTGCCACAAAAAAGATTAAAAAAAAATTACATAATGATTTTTTCGATAAAAAGTATTTGCATATTGATATACTTTTCTATGAAAAATTTGAATGATTCATCTGCTTTCCAAATTTCACGTGAACCTTCTAAACATACATATAAAATGATATAAGATATATGAAATAACATGAATATCAAAAAATAATAATATATATTAATTATAACATCAAATCAAAATCAATATATGCTTGAAATACATGTGAAGGAAACAATGAATAATGAATTATTCTTAACTACCACAAGAAAAATCTTAGCATATAATGAAAGGGGTTTAAGCGATATTATATATATTTCAAAACTAGAGGAAAATATCCAAGAACTTACACTGGTTCAACTCATGGAATCATAACTTGAAGATTGATCTGCAAAATACTTAAAACTTGTTTTTGGCAAAAATGTATAACATCAAGAAAGATAACATAGGATGTACTTATAAATCTAATTTCATAATTAGGATATATCAGTATCTATGCATCGCTTGGCACAATATATGTTTTCTTTTATGAAAACTAGATCAATACCCAACCAATACTAAAATGATACCCAAAGAATGATGATAGAGATCTCTAGGAAAATGTTTAAAGGAGATGGTGAAAGATATATAAGAAATCACGGGGTTACAAGATGAACCCCAAGTGAACAAAAAATACTATATAAATAAATTATAGGAATTGGTAATTAGGTGAGTTTTATATTTACATAATGTGGGGTCAATTCTCACCACTACCATTATAAATTCTAGTTAAGAATTGGGCAAATGAGACACCCATGGAATTTTAAACATTACATAAGGAATACTTTAAATATGCACCCATTTACAAATTGTTTTATGCTCTATAGACTAAAAAGATGTATAAATATTATTAAGCAATTTTATAAATATATTAACAATTTGGGAAGATCATCTTGAAAAACTAAATCACTAAATTTAAAAATTCTTATTTCTAATAGAATAAATATTGTATAAAGATTATTTGAAAACAAACTTGAGATATATGAAATGTATGACTACATGCATCTAACGATGCAACTTGGTGTAGCATGTATTGCATTTAGATAAAGTGGATTGAATGAAGGACAAATATCTCTAGCATATAATGCTAACCTTATTGCAAAGTAGAAACTAAAGAAGCAACCAAGTGTAGTAGATGTGTAGCTACATCAAATTTAGTGAGGGTGATGGTTTTCGTTTTCACTCATGCCAAGGATTTTCTTCAAATTGTGTATATTAATAGTGGAGCTACTTAATCCTGGATTTATTATGCTCCACTACTCCCCAACCCCACTCGATTTTGGGATAACCACCATTATTCTAAAGCCATTTCTTACACCAAAACAAACTGATTTTCAACCATAACTATCTAAACCAACTAGTTTTGATTATTCTGAGTTTGAATAAAGCCCGAGGCATTAAGGCCATAATGAAAATGCCCACATTGAATTTAGATTGGCCAATCATGATATATATGAGTTTAACTTAACCAATATTGACATAATCTACATATTTAATGGCATATCTAACATTAATAAGGAATTTTAAATATTTCTATTTTAAAGAATAAAAAATTAGGACTGGAAAAGGATTTCCCTTGGTTTCTCTTTCAATATATCATAATCCTTATGCATCAATATTAATATGTGGTCGTAGTTACAAGAGAGTGGTGCCTTAGTATGAGTAAGTTGGTTGGACTGCTTTTCTTTCTTTTGTTGAAAAAATAAGTCTCACTGAAAGTCCTACATGGTACTCTTTCACATGCCTTCTTGACAGATTCTCAATATTAAGTGCTTGGAAGGGGTCCTTGGTTTTCCTAAAAGCAAGTATTTTGAATGAAACCTTGATTTAAAAAGTTTTAACCCTACTACCTTGGAAATATCCTCTGTTATGGAAAGAGGTCTTTGGGTTTAGGAAAACATAGGTTCTATATGAAACCTTGGTTCAAAACTTCTAACCTTGTTACTTTTGGTAATATCCTCTATTTTAGGGGGGTGTCCTTGGTTTTAAGAAAAGATGGGTTATGTTTGAAATCTTGGTTCAAAATTTTAACCCTTATACCTTGGTAATATCCTCTTTTCCTATTTAGATATGCACCTGAAGTTGTCCTACACTTCTCAGTTAATGATGTGTTTGAATGCCTCACTAATATGATCATAAAGTTCTTTCGAGTGTCCAAATCAACTATGGGGAAGTCATTGGTTTCATTTGCCAAAACTTGTTGGTGAAATGCATGTATGAAAAGGCTTTCAAAAAGCACTCTTAATAATGTTTGAAGGTGCCAATAGGAAAATGTGATCTCCCAAAGAAAATTTTTGCAGGGACATGAACATTCAGCTTTACTCTTGTCTCAGAAAATATTTTGATAGGTGTAGAAATGCACTAATAGAAGGACATTAGGACGAACTTAAGTTATGTGAGGATGAAAAACTACCTGAATTGGAGATCAACCTCGAGGTATATTTAGGAAAGTGAGTCATCTACAAGGGAACAAATGCAGCAAGCAAAAATACCACCCACACTTGTGAAGGAATCTAATGACTATGGTACTAAGATGCAATTAGATTCACTTCTCCTATCTTAAAAGGATAGAAAGGAAGAAGAATCCAAAACTGATGAGGAAAATAAAAGGAGAATGGTAATGGATCAAGAGGATTTATCACAATAATAAGAGGAAATATCAGGATGTGAATCCAAGCCAAAGATCTTCAATTCCAACCCTGGAAAGAAAACTCCAAAGGGAAATTTCTTTCAAAGTCATGAAAGAGCAGGAATACTAGTTTGAAGAAAAATCTTAGTCGCATCACAACTTTGTCGTAGTTTCACAATATCTAATTTAAGAAGCAGCAAAAGACGAGTTGGCATATGGATTGTAGAAAGCAATGTTTTGATATCTTAAAAATTTTACTCATCATCTGTAATGGCAGGCCTTGTAATTTCCAACTGCAATGGTAGGGCTTGTAATTTCCAAATGATCATGATTAATAGAAATTTCACATAATAAGCAGAATTAGCATATGAAAATTGATATGGTTATTTAAATTAGATGTTGTGGCCATAAAAAAGGGGTTATATTATGCATACCAGTCAGAAAATTCAAACTAAAATTTCCTTTCAAGACGTAGTATAATTTCCTTCCAATCAAATACAGATAGGACAAAAGGCCATTCATTAACAATATCATAATTTGACAGAGAAAAAATATAAAAACAAGCAACACATATAGAGACATGCCTTCCATGATTTATTATAAGTTCTTGCTTTACAAAATATAACATAGGTTTCCTAGCCTCATGATTTGTTTAATCCAAATCCCTTCTGGTCTAGTCACCATATGTTCCTCCTAAGAGTTTGATCTATCGGGCTTGGAAATATTGTTTGGAAAATATTCCTTGCCATTACTAGTCAATTACAATAAAAAATATTGCCAAGATAAGATAGGAGAAATGGGCTAGAAAACCTATTTTTTAAACTAGATTAACACAATCAA
The DNA here is from genome assembly GCA_000404065.3 of Pinus taeda. Taxonomy (NCBI): domain Eukaryota; kingdom Viridiplantae; phylum Streptophyta; class Pinopsida; order Pinales; family Pinaceae; genus Pinus; species Pinus taeda. The sequence continues at coordinate 18,385 of APFE031586649.1, read as the reverse complement.
TGTCTCTGTTGAAACCCAAAGTGTAATCTTTGTTCTAAGTTTTTTAATACACATGCATCCAGGAAAATGGGTGAAGATGTATTGATTCTTTTAAAGTAGATTTATCAATTATTTCTCTGTCAACAAGTATTTGGAGTCTGTTTCCAAGTTTTTTAATTAAGGATTCTGAAAATATATAATTACAGGAAAAAATATATTTAGTGAATGATTTATTATAGGTGTTGCAACATCATTATAAAGTCACAAAGGTCATATGTAGTATGTTTCTCTTGTTCGTCAATTGCACATATAAGTGGACTTACAGTTGATCTATCATATATTAGTCATGAGGGAGAGTAGAAAGAAGGTGTTCCAACTCCAATTCCTTCATGACACCCTTGTTTCTTGATGAAGCTCATTTGAACTCCAAATCCCTACATACCTTGTTTTCCCATGAAGTTCGTTTCTTACTTTATGTATTTGGATGTGTGATAACAATTATTGGATTCTGTAGCTGAAGATGACATCTATTATTTTCCTTGCATACACTTGCATAGGAATATGTAGTCATGTGTCATTTGGGAGCATGGAAGCCAACACGTTTACAATTAATAATACTAGCATACCCTTGAAACAAGGGAAGGAGACACCGAAGAAAATAAAGGGTGGATATATTGTAAAAAGAGAGTAGAGTATAGTTTCTAGGATAATGGGTTAATGTATCCAATGGAAAGTATAAAGTTTGTCAGATTATGCCATCAAAACAATGAAAATTATAAGTGATAAGTGCTTCCAAGTTATAACACATTAAAACTTTACCAACTTTCTTGTCTCTTGAATATACCAATGGATCACATTATATAATAGTGAAATGGATATACTTGGGTGGGCCAAATTTTGCTTGATTACAATCATTACATTGATGGTCACATGGAGATGAAGATAGATCAATGCATGAAAATAAATGTTATTAAAAAAACCGGTTTTTTTTAGAAGAAATATATGGATGTTCGCATGTTATGGGTTACTCCATTTGTGACAATACTAAGGTATATCACAACCATCATTTCAACTATCTGGTTTAAATTCTTCATTGATTTTTCATAAGGCCACGCAAATTAATCTAGGTTCAATCTTTTCATGTCCCTATATTTGTCATTTACTTGTTATCCTCCATTGGATCGACATCCCCTTGAGTGTGTTGTTAGATTTTATTCTTGCACTTGTTTGTGTTTTCCTCCCTTAATCCAAGTTGTCTTTCTCCTCGATTATCATTTTGTTCTTTCCCCAATAGCGAGGGAAAGAGCTTGAGTGTGGCAAGGGGGAGGTGATCAAGGCCTATAAGGTAATTTGAGAGCTTGAGCACAAGCCGAACCTCAGTAGAACACTATCATGAGAATACCCTAGTCATTGTGCAACACAAATTATATGATATTAAACAAGAGCAAGTGGATGAATAAGCATAATTATCAAATTTAGATCTCTTGGCTGAGGTGGAGGATTAGGTCCCTAAGTTGGGAGCATCACGAGTTAGGTGAAACCAGTAACCCCACATGGTGGATTTGTAATGACAAATTAAAGTATTTGTTACAAAGAGTATTGTTCGATCGCAGCAAGAGTGGGGATGAACTCCTCCTTTGCATGGAGGAGCTTCACCTGCTCTATCAAATCATGGATGGTCGACTACATCATTTAGAAGAAACTGTGCTCAAGGATAGTGAACAACCACCTCCAATGAGACCTGCACTAGTTAGATGACAATATGGAGTTCCTGTGGCTCATAACCACTCTTAGTAAGTTTTTTTTTTGCTATAATATATAGTTTTTGCCTGTTTTCCAATTTCCTTCTTCTTTCATGTCTGGATATTAAAGCCCATTTTCTATCCTATGTAATGAGCATGGCCAACACTAGCTCAATCTATGACTCTTTTGGATTAGATAGCACGATTATGGACCAACCTTCTATGGCTATTTTTTGCCCAGACAGGCTAGAGTTGGTCACATATTCGATATCCAACATGCTTTGTAAATATATATTTCCATAATATAATAACATGAATTTACAAAAAAAAGTGCCCATTGATGGATATTTCTTTGCTTAATCAAAGTATGCACCAGTGCATTAGCACTCTACACAAACAAAAAGATTTGCAAAAATATCAATGTGAGGGAATTTGACTTAGGTGTTTTAGTGGGTATTATATTAACTTTAATGTACATAGTAGTGAAAAATAGTTTATATTAAACGTTATATGTTTTTTTTTTTTTTTTTTTTGGTAAAATTCTTGGTCCTTTTGGTTTGAAATTTGGTAGAAAAATGTTGGAATCCAAAATTTGAAGTATAGAATCTGCATAATCTCACTGCTTCTAAGATTTTAGAGGGGTCTATTTTAGAGGGTGTTGAATCCATTTATGCATGTAGAAAGAAAAAATTAACAATGGAATCCTATATTTAAACTATGGAGCCTAGATAATTCTAGAGAGGTTGTTGAATTTATCTATTCATTTAAAAATGAGATTTAAATAATGAAAAAATACAATTTTGCCATGAATTGTATGGTTGAATTCTAGCCAAAAGAGCAAAAACACAAATTCAATAATTAGACTAAGCCATTTAAATTTTGCATAAGAAAAATGTTAAATTGCAATTAACATATTATATAGTTTCATGTAAATGCTATTGAAAAACACTTGACTTCACTAAAAATGCCCTAGACTATAATTACAAAGTAAATCGACTTTTATTTATTTATAATACTACATAAAAATCACAAACCTAAAACTACTTATAAACCTATAACTACTTATAATTGATGAAGAGTACATCTTCTTTAAATTAAATAAACATCCAACACTAAAAAATATTTCATTAACATAAACATATATTCTCTTAGAAAATATCAATTATAACACTTCATTATATATCTTCAACAATTTATTTCATTATATTTTTAATTAATTAAAACCTATTTTCTTAAAATAAAATAAATAAAATAAAAATCATAAAATGTATTTCACACAAATAAAAATACACTTTTATTTTTATTTTTCAATTATTACATTTTCTTACCCACCATTCCCAAGCTAGTTCATATAACATGGTTTTATTTCAATAAAAATAAAATACCTAAAAGAAGATAATCTTATCCATAAAAGAAATAAAAAAATTCAACTTATAAAGCAATTTGATAGATTTATGAATATAAAGGAATATATTCAATACTTTACGCTCCGTTTGTGTTTTGAAGCTTTGCCAGCGATCAAAAATATTTGCCATACTTTATAAGAAATGTAGTAAAAAAGAGGGAAACGGTGTAATTACGCCGTAAGGCATTTCCCTCTGAAATGAACTCCCCCAAATGCCTTTCTGTCCTAATCGTAGCCGTTAGATCTCTTTGATAGACGATTAAACAAAAATCAACCGTCTGATTTAATAAAAAATATTTTAAAACATTAAAAAACCTTAAAAAACTTTTCACTTTCCCTTGACATCTGTGCGCCAGCTCTCTGTCTGTTTGTATAGTCGAATCGGCGTTGGCAATGGCATCCCTGTATCCTCCTGCCCCCAAAACCCTTATGAAACTGAAATCTGGACAGAAATTTAGACTGCAAGAAAACAAAGAAACATCTACCTACGATTGGGTATGCACATAATTTTAATTTTTGTTTGGCCTTAGTTTCAATTCGGCTTCTTAGTACTTTTGAATATGCAGGTTCAAGCAAGATCATTGCTGGTGTTGAAGAAGGCGCAACCTCCCTTTCTAGCCATTCTAATAAAATGAAGACTGGTATGCTTATTCTCTTGCCTTCGCTGAAAATAATTTAAATGTTTTCAACCTCCTTCCAACTGATTAATTGAACTATTATTTTTTTTTCATTTTTCTGGGATACTTGCAGATTCGTTTCCTGATCCTAAACTAGCGAAACGAGACTTCCCTCCAGGATTTTGGAAAGATGATATTATTGATTCAATAATTTCATCTAATAAGGTCGGTATTCGCAATAGCTGTTCATTCAATTTCTGTTCGTAAGGTTGACGTCGCAAGAATATTAGCGGATATTTGTTAAAATATTATGGTTGACCTGTATTAATTTTAGGTGGCAGCAGCGGATGAGGAGCGTGTGGAGACATTAATATCGGAGATTAAGAGTATGTTTAGAGGTATGGGTGATGGGGAAACGACTCCCTCTGCTTATGACACTGCTTGGGTAGCAAAAATTCCAGCACTTGATGGCTCTGACCTGTTGGGGATTTTTCTGGAAAAATCCCAAAAACAAACAATTCAAGCTCACAGAGGCAATGCTCTGTTTCCTTTACTCCAGGATCTTTTTGCACAGGGAAGCTTTTAAAAAAAAATGACTGAAGACAGAGTATTGCACCACCATAAAATATTTCTATTCATTAAAACAAAAATCACTGATACATATTCATCCTCTTTGCTGAGAGGGATTCACCCAAAATATTTTACCAAAATTACTCTGTCTCCTTTACAAAATGATTTTTACACTGCTGTGTAAAATCTTCATTTACCTTTACTGTTGTAAAAACATTTTACATATACTGCTGTAAGAAACAATTTTTACATATGCTGCTCCAAAACAAAACATTATGTGCCTGCTCATTACAATAAAAAAAAAACTTCAGCACACAAAATATTACATGCTCTGTTCTAATCTTTCCTTCGTCTTCGCATTGCTGTGCGATCCACACAAACAAAGTCAACCTCTTAAAAAAAATAATCTCCCTTGCTTCTTCTACACACTGCTGTGTGATTCATTTCACATACTATATCAAAAACTCTATGCTGCTGCGTTTCACTGTGTATTACCAAAAAAAATGGTCAACTAACAAAAAACATAATGCATACAATACATATGCGACCCAAAAAAAAATTACATGCTTTTTCTTACCCATACCTCCGTATAAACAAAAATTATAACATTTTACCTACTATCTACCAACCACGTTTAAATACCATTTAATTCCTTTGTTGACATAACTGGCGGTCAAAACAAAACTTTGTTTTACTCCACGCAACATTTATTTGATGCAGGCCTGTACGTAGCTTGGGTTAATCGACGGCAGAGATCGATGGAGTAGATCAGACGATGGAGGAGAATATCGGGAGGCCTTACTTGACTGAACGATAGCACCCAAGATGTCAGAAATGGTGACGTATGGTGAGAGCCACGCGTCAACTCTAAATTTTCTCGGGTCTCTTGTGTACGGAAACCACTCCACGCAAAAGCGGTCCCGAGATGCATCAAAGTGGTTTGTGGTTTTCGGGAGTTGTTTTGGGAATATTAAATGCTGGCCGGTTCAACTGACGCGCAGTTGAAAATACAATTTCAACACTCCCCTTTAATTTCAACTGCTGGGCATTCAGTCATACCCAGAGACTTTCTCAACTCCTTGACATGCTGTTGTTACAAAAGAATCTTCCTCTTAACAGAGGGATTCGCCAAAGATTATGCTGAAGAGCATCTTCCTCTAAGCCAGAGGGATTCACTAGTCTATGCTGAAAAGCATCTTCCTCTTGACAGAGGGATTCTCCAAAGACAACAAATCTTCCTCTTAACAGAGGGATTCACCGTACACTGTGCTGAAAGGCACCTTCCTCTTTAACAGAGGGATCCACAAAAACTTCACTTCCTCTCATAGAGGGATTACAACCAGACACTGCTTTAGATGCAGTTCCAAAACAACAAAAAATATTACTCTTCTTCTTTTACAAATAATTTTACACTGCTGTGTAAAATCCTCATTCACTACTGTGTGAATTTTTTTTTTTACATTCACTGCTGTAAAATAAAAATTTTCTTACACAATCTGATTGCATTCGCACAACATTTCAAACTCTCAACAAAACAAATTTACTTAACTCTTTTTCACTGCTGTGTGAAATTTTTTTTACTTTTACTGCTGTAAAAGTCTTCTAGTTTCATTTACTCTGCTCAGGCTGCTGCATTCTTCACTTGCTTCACATTACTTGCATATCTTCTCCTACAAAAATTATGAGATTTGCGATGCTGCGCATTCCTTTTCTTTCCCACCAGCGAACAACCAAACATCATCATGCTGCTTTTTTTTTTTATCTCAACAAAACCTTACAAATCCATTCTTTACATTACATACAAACTACTATGCATTTCAATGCATGAGCTCCAAAAAAAAATTACCACGCTGCTGTGCATTCCCATTCACAATGCTATGAAAAACCTATACTCCATTTGCAAGCTGCTCCGTTCTTTTTCTTCTCTACACGTTGCCCCGTTTTTTTCTTTCTTCTTCGCACCACTGTGCGTTTCATTGCCAATACATATGCAATGAACAACCCTTGCATCTCTTGCCTTTTGTTCTGCCTTCGCACTGATGTGCGGATCTCCTTGTTTTGCATTACAATGCATATAATTCATTTGACAGCCATTACAAACACATACCTTCATGGCTTCTGCTTCCAAAAGCTCAATGCTGCTTCACCTCTGCACTACTGTGCATAAAATAAACACTCTCAACAAAAAATTTCATGCATGGCTGCGCATTCCATTTTTTTTACTCAAGGGAAAAACAATTTTTTTCATGCAGCAGCATTGGTCACAATACATAAAAAAATATGACATATTTTTTTTTTTTTTTTTGAGCCATACTCCCGTGACCAAATACCAAACATTAAAATTAAATCTTCACCAACAATTTACGAATGCCATTGAACTTCATTTAATGTTTTTCTGAAACGCTGGTCAACCAAACTTTTACTCCACGTAACATTTGTTTGTTGTCCCTGCACGACAGTTGGAATTAATATTCCAACACTCCCCTTTAAGAAGGTCTTCATCAAATAATTACTGTTAATATAGTTCAACAATAATGATCAAGAATTACAGGCTTCCCTTAACTGTATGCATCGTCTCCTTTTGGCAGAGTCTTCTCAAAAGAAACTTAGATTTGCTAGGGAGCTCAAGGGACTTTCAGACTGTATTTCCTTCCTTCTCCATACTTGTGTAACTTTCTTCTTTTGCATGCGTCTAGCTTGTGTAAAAGCCCATGTTAAGTTACAATCACGTGCCATATGCCCAATGTTATGACACTTGAAACATTCTACATTGTTCATGAATAAAATTTCATGATTTCTTCTTGTAAAATTGCTTCTTGGAGGTTGTCAGAGACCATAACATCTATCTCTATGAAATACTCTACAATCTTTTGCCATATGACCAAAGTTTGAACAAGAATAACAATAATCAAAAAATGAACTTTGGTACCTGGGAGATGGAGGTTCCTTGATGTACTTCTGAAGCCTTTCTGCCTTGGGATTCTTTGATGATAACCATTCCCACTTGCCTCTTTGACATTATCTACATTTCCTTTTGGAGCTGGTTTTCTACTTGGAGTAGGATTTATTCTATTGTAGCCTTGATTTTTCTCCTTGTCTTTGCTGGAACTAGGAGCATCACACTTTCTTTCTGGCTTCTTCACATCTCTTTTGCTTAAAGCATTTTCATTCTTGTTTGAGGGTTCACCTACGTACCCAAGTCTTGATTTATCAGATGGAGATCTGTGATAGCTGAGCATGTCATCCAAGGCTTGAGTGCTCTTCATGATTTTGTTCATCCCTTCAACCTTTTTCCTGAGGAGGACAATATCTTCTTCCAATCTTTCACACTCATTATTTTTCTTTGCAAGTTGTTCCTCAGTCTCTTCCTTGCTACGAGTAGCTTCAGCTGCTACTATTTTAAGGGAGATGGTATCTGACTTCATTTTGGAGATTTCTTCATTCTTTGCTTGACTGCTCTCCATTTTCTTCTCAGCTTCTTGTGCTTGCTTCCTGGCTTCTTGTAGTTCATACTTAAGGGAGGAGACCTCTACCTTGTACTGTCCAATCTCTTCTACAAGTTTG
>APFE031586649.1:0-10137 GCA_000404065.3 Pinus taeda | reverse complement strand
CAACCTTCTCATTTTCAGCTTCTATGATGGGTTCAGAATTTCCTTCTTGACTGATGGTCATGGTCAGTGCTCCCTTTGAGTGAAGGTCATGAAGTCTGTCCCATATATCCTTTGCTGATGAATATTTTCCTAGATTCTTCTTTACAGAGTCAGGTAGCCCATCCAAGATTGTCTTTGCTGCTTTTGCATTGTACTCCTTGGATTCTCCATCCATCTTACTATCATCAATCACTGATTCCCAGATTTCAATCCCTTCAGACTGTAAGAAAGTCCTCATTTTTATTTCCCATATATCAAAGTTTCCATCGAACCTTGGAGCCTCAAATAGAATGCTTACAAATTGATTGTTTTCTATTTTAGTAGAAGAGGGAGTCACATTTTTAGGAGGACTGGAGACTTTCTTCCTTGACCTTGCCATTCTTAACTATGCTTCAAAATACTTGACTGTGTTTTTAAAACAACTGACTGTTTCTTCAATAGCAACACACAAAAAAAACTTGTGAAATACCTGAGTCCTTTTGCCTGAGACTTCACTTTGCTGGAGAAGTTCTACTGCTGCAAAAAAAGACTCCTCCCTTCAGCTTCTTTGTCACCTTCAAAGAGCCTAAGCCTGCTTTGATACCACTGTTGGGGATTTTTCTGGCAAAATCTCAAAAACAAACAATTCAAGCTCACAGAGGCAATGCTCTGTTTCCTTTACTCCAGGATCTTTTTGCACAGGGAAGCTTTAAAAAAAAAGACTGAAGACAGAGTATTGCACCACCATAAAAGATTTCTATTCATTAAAACAAAAATCACTGATACATATTCATCCTCTTTGCTGAGAGGGATTCACCCAAAATATTTTACCAAAATTACTCTGTCTCCTTTACAAAATGATTTTTACACTGTTGTGTAAAATCTTCATTTACCTTTACTGTTGTAAAAACATTTTACATATACTGCTGTAAGAAACAATTTTTACATATGCTGCTCCAAAACAAAACATTATGTGCCTGCTCATTACAATAAAAAAAAAACTTCAGCACACAAAATATTACATGCTCTGTTCTAATCTTTCCTTCGTCTTCGCATTGCTGTGCGATCCACACAAACAAAGTCAACCTCTTAAAAAAAATAATCTCCCCTGCTTCTTCTACGCACTGCTGTGCGATTCATTTCACATACTATATCAAAAACTCTACGCTGCTGCGTTTCACCGTGTATTACCAAAAAAAATGGTCAACTAACAAAAAACATAATGCATACAATACATATGCGACCAAAAAAAAAATTACATGCTTTTTCTTACCCATACCTCCGTATAAACAAAAATTATAACATTTTACCTACTATCTACCAACCACATTTAAATACCATTTAATTCCTTTGCTGACAGAACCGGCGGTCAAAATAAAACTTTGTTTTACTCCACGCAATATTTATTTGATGCAGGCCTGTACATAGCTTGGGTTAATCGAAGACAGAGACCGATGGAGTAGATCGGACGGCGGAGGAGAATATCGGGAGGCCTTACTTGACTGAACGATAGCACCTGAGATGTCAGAAATGGTGACGTATGGTGAGAGCCACGCGTCAACTCTAAATTTTCTCGGGTCTCTTGTGTACGGAAACCACTCCACGCAAAAGTAGTCCCGAGATGCATCAAAGTGGTTTGTGGTTTTCGGGAGTTGTTTTGGGTATATTAAATGCTGGCCGGTTCAACTGACGCGCAGTTGAAATTACAATTTCAACATGACCACCCTCACTTTCCTCAAACACTCCAATGGATTCTTCGAAATCAGTTGAAAGATGGCTCTTGGGGAGAACAGCACCACTTTTTAACATATGACAGGCTACTGGAAACTCTTCCATGTATTATTACTCTCACCGTATGGCAGACTGGCAGGACACAAGTGTAGAAAGGTTTGCGAAGACTATTTTATTTTATTTAATAATAAAATTATGATATACTCTGTTTTTTTGAAGTGGTTCACTGTACCAATATGGTGTAAGAAGGTAAGCGGCCTGTTTCCGCACAATCCATTTTTATAGCTCTAAATAATACATATAAATATCTTGCAGGTATTGAATTCTTCAAAAAGCACGCTGGAATGATGGAGGATGACGCGGACCATCGCCAGCTAAGTGGATTTGAATTTCTATTTCCTGCAATGATAAATGAAGCTAAAAGCTTATGCTTGGATTTTCCTTATGAATTGCCATTCATCAAACAAATCATTAAGAAGCGGGAGGCTAAGCTTAAAAGGTTGGTTAAATTCTGATAATGATGCTCTTTTGTCCAGCCTTTTGTCATTATTAATTAACTTGACCGTCGTGATGGTGTTTCGATTAGGATTCCTACTGATCTTCTCTATACGGTTCCAACAATATTCTTGTATTATTTGGAAGGCTTGCAAGAAATAGTAGAGTGGCACAAAATCATCAAGCTTCAATCCAAGGATGGATCATTCCTCAGCTCGCCCACATCTACCGCGGCTGTATTCATGAGTACAGGGAACACCAAGTGCTTGGAATTCTTGAACTTCGTTTTAATGAAATTCGGAAACCATGGTACCAACATAACAATTTGATTTCATGAAGGTCCTGTTTTAATTTCGTTTATGAAAATAATTAAATTAAAAAGAATATTAACAACGAAGAATTTGTTATTGTAGCGCCGTGTCACTATCCGATTGATCTACTTGAACGTATGTGGGTTGTTGACACTGTTCAACGACTCGGGATCGATCGCTATTTCAAAGAAGAGATCAAAGAGGCATTGGATTATATTTACGCCATAAGGTTTTTCCCTCTGAAATGAACTCCCCCAAATGCCTTTCTGTCCTAATCGTAGCCGTTAGATCTCTTGTTAGACGATTAAACAAAAAACAGCCGTCTGATTTAATAAAAATTATTTTAAAACATTAAAAAACCTTAAAAAACGTTTCACTTTCCCTTGACATCTGTGCGCCAGCTCTCTGTCTGTTTGTATAGTCGAATCGGCGTTGGCAATGGCATCCCCTGTATCCTCCTGCCCCCAAAACCCTTCTGAAACTGAAATCTGGACAAAAATCTGGACTGCAAGGTCGGAACTCTTCCTGGTGCGATATAAAGTAGTCGGGGAGAATTAGCATAGCATATCTGACATAGAAGAGGAAGACACATATAATTTCAGAGAAATGGAAAAGGAGGGAGAAAAGGAGCAAGTAAAGCTGCTAGGTGTGACTCTGAGTCCTTTCGTTGTGTGGGTTTGCATTGCTCTTGCTCTTAAAGGTGTCGATTATGAGTTCATCCAAGAGAATTTCATGCACCCTAAGAACGAGCTGCTGCTGAAATCAAACCCTGTTCACAAGAAAGTTCCAGTGCTTATCCACAATGGAAAGCCTGTTTGTGAATCCATGATTATTGTGCAATACATCGAGGAGGCATGGGGCAATAAAGAACCAAATCTTATGCCCAAAGATCCATATGACTGAGCCATTGCTTGCTTTTGGGTTGCTTTTGTCGACGACAAGGTAATTTAATTAATTCATTAATAATCGCCTGCATTCATATCTCATCAACCCTTTCTTTGTCTGGAATTTGTGTCTTCGAAAATTCCAATTATGTTTTTTCTATTCCGTAACCAATATACTTGTGGTTTCAATGTGTGCATTCAGGTCTTTCCATCTATGCGAGAAACTTTCTTTGCGCAAGGCGAGCAGCTACAGAAAGAAGTGGAAGTTACCGTTACAAATTTTCTTTTGATAGAGGAAGCTCTGCGAACCAACGATTGCTTTGCAGGAAAACCATATTTTGGAGGGGATGAGATTGGCTTGATTGACATTGCCTTGGGTAGTTTGTCGGTGTTTATCACAGGCGTGGAGAAGGCTACCAACAGCGTTTTAATAGATGCAAAGAAAATTTCGTTGTTGAGCGCATGGCTGAATCAATTCTGTCAATTCGATGTAGTGAAAGAAGCGATGCCAGATCTGGCGGAATATATATCTGTTAGGAGAGCCATGATGATGTCACCACCTACTACTAATTAGGGCAAACCATGATGGCCTCATAAACTGAGGACAGACAGAGAGATTATATTTAAGATGAGTGCTATTCGTAGCCTTTGTCTTTTTATTCAACCGGTCTTTGAAGTAGAGGTGTTTTATGTTACTTAGTGTGAATAATGTTTTGGAGAATCTCGTCGGTACTATAGTTAGCATTGCTCTGTTCAATGTACATTATTTATTTGCAACGTTTTTTTGATTAATCTCTCTGATATTGTCGCTAGCATCGGCTTGTTCAGTATGCGCTGATTACAAATGTAGTAGAAAACATCATGAAATGCAAGCGTTTCTATAGAATGTAATAGTAACCGGAATGAAATGCACTTAATTTTGTGGAAAGATCGTCTATAGCTGCCATAATGTGTAGCATAAAATTGGGAGAATAAACTTATATGGGACCTTGTTGCATTTTGAAAACAATCAAGAATGTAAAAGGCATCCGGTCGGATTTGAAAACAGTCCAGAATCTGGGGTTCAAATTATGTGGTTGGTTCAATGTCTTGAGTCATCATCAATCACAGGATCGGGTAAAATGTCACCTTGAGCGCTTTATCAATTTCCCCGTGACTTTCCAGATATATTCGACTTTGCAGATTTACCGAATGTGTAAGATTAATTTTACAGTTTGGTTGGATTTCATTAAAAAAAATTCTGGATATTCGACTTTGCGGATTTTCCCAGAACTGGATTTCGAACGGATGGATTCACTTAGCTTGGGAGTTTAGTGAAGCTGAAGAATGTTCCCTTATGGGCAATTTTTCTCGCAGTCATTCCTGGATCATTGCTTGCATCCATGATTTTGTAGACCACAATGCTGCTTCCATTTTGATACAAGTAATCCTTCTGGCATCCCCAACTTACTTTTTTAGTTTCATCGAGCAGAGGTTACTATTATTGCTTTTAACTTTCTAGAATTTATTAGGGTGCCATTTATTGTCATCTCTTTCTCTTCCACTTGCCTCTGCTACAAAGCCATTTGATATACCAGTGGTGCCAATATGGGCATAAACGAGAGGTGATACATTTTATTACCAAACTTTCCAGGCGCAAGTGGGATATGTAGTAAATCCCTGTGTAGTACCATTGCTTTTATTTATGGAATGAACATTTCACAGCATCTATCCAACCATTTACACTTACAATCGAACTATCTATGCTTACAAATGAAAGTAAGCATAACCATGCTCCATATTAACCATAGCTTCCACTTGCATGACCTTCATAACCATCAGCATACCCATAATCACCTGATTCAGCACCACAACTACCCTTCATAACAATCAGCATACCCATAATCACCTGATTCAGCACCACAACTACCCTTCATAACCATCAACATACCCATAATCACCCAATTCAGCACCATAGCTACCCTTCCTGAAAAACCATGGCAAGAAGATTAAGAATCTTGCATGTAGTTCTTAGCCTTTGCTTTCTTGTTAGCTTAAGTGGTACCAAAGCATATGTCCCTCAGTCTCCTTGGATACAAAGTGGGAAAATTAAAGACGCTATTCTCTTTGGAAAGCAGATGGATACTATTAGATACAATAGTGTACTTGATGCTTGTGCATTAAAGAAAGATCTTGAACTTTTTCCTTATGGGAATGAGACAGACATTGGAGAAAGAGGGTTAAATTTGAGTGGTGGACAAAAACAGAGAATACAGATTGCCCATGCTTTATATCAAGATGTAGACATTTATATTTTTGATGACCCTTTTAGTGCTGTGGATGCACATACCGGAAAACATATTTTCCAAGTATGTTTCTCTTATCCTTTACATACTGTAGGTTTGCTGAATTAATTAGTTTTAATGTTTTGATGGAATGATGAAGCTCTGCAGTAGCACTCTGCAATTCATTGTTCAGTCTGGATAATATACATTGCTGGTTGTGCCAGTGCAAATTCATGTCCATAAACATCTAAGAATTTGGAGTTGTTTGTTATAGGAATGCATACTTGGTATTCTGGGTTCAAAGACTGTAGTCTATGTAACTCATCAAGTGGAGTTTTTACCCTTTGCTGACATCATTCTGGTAGGTTTGAATTTCTTTCATCCTGTTCTAGTGATATTAAAATTTTCAATGTAATTGGTAAAGGGACAGTGGGTTTATTGATCATTTATTGAGAGGAGGAGATGAGTGATCCATATTTTGTTGATGTAAATGATATTCTTCACAGGTAATGTGAGATGGTGAAATTACTCAGGTTGGTAGATATGATGACATCTTACAATCAGGCACAGATTTTGTGGAATTAGTTAGTGCACATCAGAAAGCTTTGAAAACTATTTCTGCTATGGAGAAATCTGAAGTGTACACATCAGAGAGATTTGTTGAAATCTCATGTCCTGGCAATACAGCTGCAGTGAAAAATGTTACTGCCAGTGACACACTGGAGCAGTGCGGTGTTCAGAACTCAATAGATGTAGAGGAAGAGGTTGAACCAGAAAACCACAAAGGAAAATTGGATAAAGAGAATAAAAATTCATAGCTTGTACAAGAAGAAGAAAGAGAGAGAGGCAGGGTAAGCATGTCAATATACTGGTCTTACATTACTGCTGCATACAATGGTACTTTGATACCTATAATACTACTGGCCCAAATAATAAGTCAGCTACTTCAAATATGTAGTAACCTCTGGATGACATCGGAAGCCTCTACAAAGGAAAATGAGAGTCCCCCTGTGAGAAAGTCCCTTTTCATTCTGGTTTATGTTGCTTTGACATTAAGCAGCTCCCTGTGCGTTCTTGTGAGGTCTATGCTTCTTTCATTGGTTGGACTTAAAACTGCTAATCAGCTTTTCAGCACTCTGCACAGGTGTATATTTCGTGCACCAATGTCCTTCTTTGATGCAACTCCATCTGGGCGAATACTGAATCGGGTCAGTTGACATTTATTGTTTTAATAGGCTAATACCTTTCCTGAGAGAGAAGGAAATCATTTGATTCTAGTGGGTCAGTAAAAAGCTCTCCGTTTCTTGGCAGGCATCAACTGATCAGAGTGCAGTGGGCACATTGATGCCTTCTCAACTAGGAGAATTGGCTTTTGCATTTATACAACTTCTGGGGATCATTGCAGTCATGTCTCATATTGCTTGGCAGGTCTTCATTGTGTTTATACCAGTGGGTGCAAGTTGTATATGGTATCAGGTATTCTCTGTATTTCTCAATAATAATAAATACGAACTTGCAAATTTTAATTTTCTCAGAGGAACATAAATTGGCGATAAGAGAGTTTGATTTCTACTTCAAGGTTTGTTGTAGGTAGATCCCATAATTTGATTGAAAAGGATTTTATCAAATAGATTAAGTTGCATCAGGATTCTATCATGACAATAGTTTATCTGTATTTCTTTGTTTCCATGCTTTTGGGTTTTTATAGTAATAAGAGAATTCTTGTAACTCCTCTGACCTTCCTTGCATGTAGCAATACTACATAACATTAGCTAGGGAATTGGCTCAGCTGACATCAGTTTGTAGAGCTCCTATTGTACAACATTTTGGAGAATCAATCTCTGGAGCAGCCACCATTAGAAGTTTTGACCAGGAATTTCGATTCATGGAAAGAAATCTTGAGTTGATTGATATATATATGAGACCTAGTCTCCACAATGTTGGAGCCAATGAGTGGCTTGGCATTCGGATGGATTTTCTGTCAAATCTTGTGTTTGTATTCTTTTTGGTGTTCCTCTTTCGCTTGCCTCAAGATGTAATTAGCCCAAGTAGGTACAGAAGCACTATCTTGGCTTACAATTATTTTTCCTAAACTGATCTTAGCAAACTAGACATATTCTTTATAATGAAATATGAAAGTAAATGAAATGGCACCTTAACAGGCACTGCGGGGTTGGCAGTAACATATAGTCTAAGTTTGAACATGGTACAAGCCTGGGTAATATGGTGCCTTTGTTATGTGGAGACCAACATGATCTCAGCGGAGAGAATAATGCAGTATTCACGAATTCCCAGTGAGTCACCAGTGATTATAGAGAATTGTAGACCAAACTCCAACTGTCCATCTAGAGGAACGATAGATCTAACTGATTTGCAGGTCAGAACTCAATACAAATAGACTCTTTTTCACGCATTCAATGCTAGTAATTTGCATGTCAGTTCATCTATAAATTTGATCCATACAATCAGGTGCGTTATGGACCACATCTTCCGCTTGTCTTGAAAGGCCTTACATGCAC
Source organism: Pinus taeda (assembly GCA_000404065.3). Lineage (NCBI taxonomy): Eukaryota > Viridiplantae > Streptophyta > Pinopsida > Pinales > Pinaceae > Pinus > Pinus taeda. Next base: position 1,915 of record APFE031586649.1, on the reverse strand, counting down.
TTTCCCTGGAGGCACGAAGGTGGGAGTTGTGGGGCAGACAGGAAGTGGCAAATCTACTCTTATTCAATCCATTTTTCGCATTGTGGAACCAACAACGGGAAGAATTGTCATTGATGGAGTCGACATCTCATCCATAGGCCTCCATGACCTAAGATCCAAATTAAGCATTATTCCCCAAGAACCAACAATGTTTGAAGGCACTATAAGAAATAATTTGGATCCTCTCGAAGATTGCTTGGATGATGAGATTTGGGAGGTTAGTTCTGCTTCATATTCTATAAGCATTAGTATCAATTTTAGCGCCAATTATTCTTGCCTGGAAGAATATAGATATTTCCCTGAGGATCTTGCTGTAAGTTTATTGTTTATGAATCTACTTCGATTTTGCTTGTGCTTTCAGGCTTTGGACAAGTGCCAACTTGGTGAGATTGTACAAGCAAAAGAAAAGAAACTTGATTCCTCAGGTCTGCATGTCTTTATCACATTCAATGGAAGTCCCGAAGGAGAAAAATAAAACGTTTTACAGTAGCTATTTCTTCTATTTGCTTTCCATCTTAATGCTCATGTTTTGTTTATTTTTTGGTGTCCTTGAGACCTACCTAGTCTCTAGGACCCCTTTTTTTTAGAATGAAAATTGAGAATCGAATTTAATGGAATGATCTCTTGTACAGTGTCTGAGAATGGAGGAAATTGGAGTGTGGGTCAATGCCAACTTGTCTGTTTGGGATGGGCACTACTAAAACAAAGTCGGATACTGGTCTTTGACGAGGCAACTGCCTCAGTTGACACTGCAACTGATGGACTTATTCAGCAAATAATTCACCACCGATTTTCTACCTGCACAGTCATTACTATAGCACATCGGATTCCATCTTTATTAAGAGTGATATGGTTCTCCTATTAAAGGATGGTATAACATTTATAAGTTGTTTATTTTCCAGTGTTTTGTTACAGTTACTATTTTTTTGGACACATTTCATTTTTTACTTACTTTGTATTTGTTTTGAATCAGGACAAATTGTTGAGTATGACACTCCATCCAAACTACTCAGCAACACATTTTCTGCATTTGAAAAACTTGTTTCAGAGTACTCCATCCAATAGATATCTTAACTAGAGCTTTGGACATTAGTCATATTGGGTTTACAATAGAATGGAGAAAAATATTCATTTCCCTAAAACTCAAGCTGGATAAATGCACAATATAGAGATACAATATAGTAGACTATGAGCTACCATGTAAGCTCATTATTTTCTGATAATATTCTATATTTAGGTCAAAAGAGTTCAATAACTCTTATCAGTGATTTTGACTGACTTTGACATTTATGATTTTTCACTTGTTATATACAAATGGATTTTACCCTTTTTCGAGTGTAACTTTTGTCACTTCAACAAGGTAATCAAGGTAATATTGGAGAACTCCAGACAACTTGGATTTGTACAGGCAGTGCAGTTGGATGTAAGGTGCCTCTAACTAATTTGTCTTTTTTTTTTCTGCTTTGTTTCTATTATTTTGAGTTTCACATCTGCATTTTTTTGTTTCTATTTTAGTTTTGACCTCTATATGTAGTAATACTATGCCAATTCACATCAACATTTTATTCTCATTTCTACCAAACAAGCTATGTTATACTTGTCAAGGTTCATATGTCTTGTTATTTTAGGTCTTAATAATAAGTGTTGGCTAATTGTTAATGTGTTTTTTCCTTCCTGCAATGAACCAACTCAATTTTATTCATAATATTTTGCAGTTATAAACTTTTAAAGTTACCTAATATTTCAATGAGTAAGAATTTGAGAATTCTACTATCTAACCATCAAATATGCCCAAAAGAGGGAAAAAAATATAAGAAAAAATGAGAGATGTACAAAATAGACATGGGCTTTTTGTTCTTTAAAAGCAATTTATTTT
>APFE031586645.1:21414-59787 GCA_000404065.3 Pinus taeda | reverse complement strand
TATATATTGCTTTAATAAAATAAAAATTGTGTGTAAGTTGTTTTAGCAATGTTTGTTTGATTGATTGGATTTGTACTTGAAATGTTTACTTGTTTGGTGTATATGATGTATGTGTGCTTTGAAAAATTGTGTGTAAGTTGTTTTGCATTGTTCCTTAAATTGTGTGTGAGATTTTAGCAATGGTTGTTTGTTTAGGATTGTATATTGATCTGAAATTGTAGGTGCACCTTAAATGTTTACTTGTTTGATGTATATGTCTGTGTGCTATGAAAATTTCTGTGAGATTTTAGCAATGGTTGTTTGTTTAGGATTGCATATTGATCTAAATTCTATGTGTACCTTAAATGTTTACTTGTTTGATGTATATGTATGTGTGCTTTGGAAAATTGTGTGTAAGTTGTTTTAGCAATGTTTGTTTGATTGATTGGATTTGTACTTTAAATGTTTGCTTGTTTGGTGTATATGTGTGTGTTTTGAAAAATTGTGTGTAAGTTGTTATGGCATTGTTCCTTAAATTTTGTGTGAGATTTTAGCAATGGTTGTTTGTTTAGGATTGTATATTGATATGAAATTGTATGTGCACCTTAAATGTTTACTTGTTTGATGTACATGTATGTGTGCTATTTAAAATTGTGTGTAAGTTGTTTTGGCATTATTCCTTAAATTGTGTGTCATATTTTAGCAATGGTTGTTTGTTTAGGATTGGATATTGATCTAAATTCTATGTGTACCTTAAATGTTTACTTCTTTGATGTACATGTATGTGTGCTTTAAAAATTGTGTGTAAGTTGTTTTAGCAATGTTTGTTTGATTGATTGGATTTGTACTTTAAATGTTTGCTTGTTTGGTGTATATGTATGTGTCCTTTGAAAAATTGTGTGTAAGTTGTTATGGCATTGTTCCTTAAATTGTGTGTTGATTGATTGGATTTGTACTTTAAATGTTTGCTTGTTTGGTGTATATGTATGTGTCCTTTGAAAAATTGTGTGTAAGTTGTTATGGCATTGTTCCTTAAATTGTGTGTGAGATTTTAGCGGTGGTTGTTTGTTTAGGAATTTATTGATCTGAAATTGTATGTGCACCTTAAATGTTTACTTGTTTGATGTATATGTATGTGTGCTATTTAAAATTGTGTGTAACTTGTTTTGGCATTATTCCTTAAATTGTGTGTGAGATGTTACCAATGGTTGTTTGTTTAGGATTGTATATTGATCTAAATTCTCTATGTACCTTAAATGTTTACTTCTTTGATGTATATGTATGTGTGCTTTGAAAAATTGTGTGTAAGTTGTTTAGCAATGTTTGTTTGATTGATTGGATTTGTACTTTAAATGTTTGCTTGTCTGGTGTATATGTATGTGTGCTTTGAAAAATTGTGAGTAAGTTGTTTTGGCATTGTGCCTTAAATTGTATGTGCACCTTAAATGTTTACTTCTTTGATGTATATGAATGCGTGTTATGAAAAATTGTGTAGTTGTTTTGGCTTTGTTCTTTAAATTGTGTGTGAGATTTTAGCAATGGTTGTTTGTTTAGGATTGTATATTGATCTAAATTGTATGTGTACCTTAAATGTTTACTTGTTTGATGTATATGTATGTGTGCTATGAAAATTTGTGTGATATTTTAGCAATAGTTGTTTGTTTAGGATTGCATATTGATCTAAATTGTATGTGTACCTTAAATGTTTACTTGTTTGATGTATATGTATGTGTGCTATAAAAATTTGTGTGAGATTTTAGCAATGGTTGTATGTTTAGGATTGCATATTGATCTAAATTGTATGTGTATCTTAAATGTTTACTTGTTTGATGTATATGTATGTGTGCTTAGAAATTGTGTGTGAGATTTTAGCAATGGTTGTTTGTTTGGGATTGTATATTGATCTGAAATTGTATGTGTACCTTGAATGTTTACTTGTTTGATGCATTTGTATGTGTGCTTTGAAATTGTGTGAGAGATTTTAGCAATGGTTGTTTGTTTAGGATTGTATATTGATTTGAAATTGTAGGTGTACCTTAAATGTTTACTTGTTTGATGCTTATGTATGTGTATTTTGAACAAATGTGTGCAAATTGTTTTGATGGCAAGGTTAAAGTCAGAAAAGCATCAAATCACTCACTTATCATGATTGGAATAGAATAAGAAAGACCTCTGAAGTTGCAAGGAACCTTTGCTCGTGAACAAAACTTTTCATATAGTTCTCACTATGATGAAGACACACTTCCATCAAGTCTTTTATGGCATGCTAGATTTGGACATTTGAACTATGACAACCTTCGTTTGTTGAAGAAAAATGGTGTTACTGGTTTGCCTACAATTCCTAGGAAACTTAAGCAATGTGATGCTTGTATTTTAGGAAAACACAACAAACAATCATTTCATGATTCTCATTTCAGAGCACATAGAAAGCTTGAACTCATTCATTCTAATTTATGTGGCCCAATGCCTGTTCCTTTTGCAAATGGTAATAAATATATGATGACATTTATTGATGATTACACTAGAATGTGTTGGGTTTATTTATTGAAGAACAAATCTGAAGCTTTTGAAACATTCAAAAGCTTTCATGCATGGATTGAAAATGGCACAATTTCATTTTGACCCTATTTGTACTGATAATGGAAAAGAATATACTTAAAAATGAATATGAAAACTATCTTCACCAGCATGGGATCAAACATCAAACAACCGTGCCTTATAATCCCTAACAGAATGGAGTCGCTGAAAGAATGAACAGGACAATCTTAAATATGGTACGTTCAATGATGTTTTTCAAAAATGTTAAGTTGATGTTTTGGGCTGTTGCAATTCTATGTGCTGTGTATATAAAGAATAGGTGTCCATCTCATGCTATTAAAAAAAAGACTCCCTATGAAACGTGGTATGGCCACATTCCTTCAGTGAGGCATCTTAGGGTTTTTGGTTCCGCCTGTTATGCCTTGATACCTAAGGAACAAAGAAACAAACTTGGTGCAAGGAGTCACAAATGTGTCTTCTTGGGGTACTTAGATACCTCCAAAGCATATCGTCTCTATGATGAAGTAATTAAGAAATTTATAATATCTAGAGATGTTATCTTTCTTGAATCTTCCAAGACTGGTAATGTTGTTGAGTGGCAGCTTGATCGCTTGGATAGATTTGGACATGCAAAGTCTTTTCAAGAGTTTTATAATGAGATTCCACATCTTGAAGGGGGGATCCCTATAATGGATCAATCTGTGGAATCTCCTTTTGAAGCACTCCCTCTCCCACATGAAGCTCCAACCACTGATCAAGATGACACTCTGAGTGATGTGATTGAGAGAATTGGGAGGCTAAATCTTGATTCAGCCCCATCTTATTCAATTGAGCAGCCTAGGACATCTCGGAAAGGTCCTCCAAAATGGCTTACAAAGACACTTGAAAGTGTTCGTCCTGATGAGGTTGGAAAGATAAGAAGAAGAAGCTCAACCAAACAGAATGGAGGTGATGTAGACGATCTTGATTCACTTGTTGATATGGATTTTTCTTATAATTGTGAACCAAATTTGTCGACAGATTTTGAACCAACTTCCTTCAAAGAAGTCACTTCTCACGATGAATGGAAAGAAGTGATGTAGAAATAATATTATGCTTGAATGGCACCTGGAAGCTAGTTGATCCTCCATTAGGAACCAAACCAATTGGTTGCAAGTGGATCTTTAAGAACAAGCTTAAAGTAGATGGCTCACTTGACAAGCATAGAGCCAGGCTTGTGGCAAAAGGTTTTGCACAAAAGGAAGGGGTTGATTATGAGGAGACCTTTGCCCCCATAGTAATATGGGCTACCATTTGGGCACTCTTCGCCTTGGCAACTCAGAACGGTTGGAAAGTCCATTAAATGGATGTAAAAACTGCTTTCTTGAATGGAGATCTGAAAGAGAATGTTTTTGTGTCCCAACCAGAAAGATTTGTTGTGAAGGGTTAGGAACACAAAGTATGGAAGCTTGTCAAATCCTTGTATGGCCTCAAGCAAGCGCCCCGAGCTTGGTACGAGAAATTCACTGAGCATCGTCTGAAACTCAATTTCAAACATTATGATCTTGATGATGCAACTTTATTTGTCAAGAAAGTTGGCAAAACAGATGTATATCTTTTGGTGTATGTAGATGATCTTTTGATGACAGGGAACAATAAGAACTATGTTGCATCCATAAAGAAACAACCGGGGAAAGGTTTTGAAATGACATATTTGGGCTATGTTCACTACTATCTTGGTATTGAAGTAACCCAACATTCAAAGTTTATATTCCTCTCTCAGAAGAAGTACATTGGAGATCTGTTGAATAGGTTTGACATGGCTAAGTGCAATCCTTTGACTACTCCAATGGAACATAATTTAAAGCTCACATCCATTGAACGAAAATAATTTGAGGATGCAACAAAGTACAAACAACTTGTAGGAAGTCTCAACTACCCGACTACTACTAGACCAAACATTTCATTTGATGTTGGAATCTTTTCTAGGTTTATGCAAAAGCCTTGTGAGGGTCATTGGTCTGCTGCAAAAATAGTTCTAAAGTACTTGAAGGGAACTCAAGACTTTGGACTCAAGTATACACGGGTGGGTGACTTCAGTTTGATTGGATACTCTGATTCAAATTTTGATGGAGATAAAGCAACTGGAGTATCTACTTCAGGTTATGTTATGAGTCTTGGATCAAGAGATGTCCCTTGGAGGTCACGTAAACAATTAGTTCCAGCAGATTCCACAACTGAGGCAGAATATGTGGCAGCAGCTGAAGCAATGAAGAAAATTGTGCAGCTCAGGAAAATTCTGGAGGATTTGCAGAAGAAACAAGCGCGTTCAACTCCTCTTTTGATTGATAACACTTTTGCAATAAAGTTGGCCAAGAACCCAAAGTTCCATTATAGAACCAAGCACATTAATACAAAATATCATCTAATTTGACATCGTGTTGAGGCTAAGACAATTCACCTACGACATTGTTCCACAAATGAGTAGATTGTAAACATCTTCACGAAAGTGCTTGGAAGGGAAAAGTTTGAAAGATTCAGAATGATGCTTGGACTCACCAACATCCATTCAGATTAAGGGGGGGGGATGTTGACACCTAATCTCTGGGATTAGGAAAATCCATGTAAATAATGTAAATAGCAAAATAAAAGAAATTGGAAAATGAAGAGACATTGGGAGATGAAACCCAATAGTCTCCCTCTTCTTGTATATATCCATGCTTTCTCTTATTGCAAAAACACTATTGATTCGTGGAGTTACTCTCCTAGCTTGACACTTACAATATGTATTATATCTTTTAATCCAATATCATTAGATATTAGAAAAACCATTTTCCAGTCAAATAATGCGTGTGAAGGTTAACCTGTGCTCTCCATTCTTTCCATTGCCTCAGTTATCTCCTCTTTTTGATATTTGACAAAAAATTTTCCTGTAATGCCTCTGGTGAATGTTTTGTGGTTTTGCCATTGTTTTGTAGTATGGTAGTATCAACATGAATTTCCTGTGTTTGTTTTGATTGTTCCGATTTGTCTACTTTTTTCTAAAGCCGGTTGAACTCGTTAATGTTCTTTTTTTTTTATCTGTTATTGCTTTGATTTTTATGTTGGTGTGTAAGAATGACCAATTTTCTTTGTGATTTGTAGAGTTTTTGAAACTAAATGTTTGATGCATTCCGAGGTTGCACTAGTTCTGGAGCGAAGATTTGAACAGCTCAGGTAGACAACTGATGATCCCTCATCTCAAGTGTCACAGTAAGAACATATGTCATGCAAAAAAACTTTTTTCTTCCTTCCCTTCCCTCAAGACTACATAACAACTATATTTCGCAAGAGTTGAGTGGTAAATTGTATAAAGGAATAGGGGTATGTTAGTATAAGTGCCAGTATTTTGTTGAATTTATTTTTATTTGAATTCTGCATTCGCAAGTAATTATTCTTGTTATAATTTCTATGCAGGGTGTTTGAAAGATCTTTGCAGTACGTGAAGCAGTTCAGTCGATACAAAAATCCAGATGCTGTGAAACAAGTCAGAGAGTATTCTTTATGTTAATTCCCGGGGTTAGTGTTCTGAAAAAGGCTATAACTTGTATTTAAAATTTCTCACCTTTTAAATCCAATAGATAATCAACTGTTGTGTAGTATAGAATTTTGGAAAAGATTTATGTAATCCTTTACTAAGGCTTTGCAGTGTACTTAGCAGAAATGGATTGGGTGAGTTTGAGGTATGAAATCCTTTACTTGGGCAATGGCCATCTAATTGTGGTTCAAATTCATGCTTTTAGAAGGGTTCTATCTTACTGAATCTAAATACTGTTGCCATTACAGCTGTGTGTGATTGGGAATCTTTGCCCTGAAATTGTAGAAGAGGCCAAAGCTATGGTTCCATCCCTTAAGGTAAGCCTAAAGTTACCTGTTCTTTATGATCGAAAGGATGTTTGTAATTTCTGAATTGTGAATCCTATTAACTCATGAAATTTGATTAACATAACTACGCTATTGCATTTTTATTGGTGTAACTATGTTTTGCGATTTGCATAGTTACTTCATTTATTTTGGCTTTTATATCTTTAAAGGCATAAAATGTATGTTATACCAATACGTAGTGCCTTAGCAGTTCTAATGCCACTGGTCATTGTTCTGAAATGACTTCTTTTGTTATATGTTACAGACAAAGGGACGTGCATGTGATGATGAAAGAACTGAGAAAATGCTTAATGATCTTGCAATGATCAGGAAATTTGAATAGGATATTCTAATTGATCTGCTCTACTAGAAATATTGAATGTGCCCTTGGTAAAAAATGCTTGAATGGGGCATTGTTCAGAAATTTTTAATTTTTGTGTTTGTCCTCTCTAAGGTGAAACAGCATTCTGTGATCCTGTTGCAATTAGATATATAAATATGGTACATATCAAGATCTAGTTCACACACTAAAGCTTCCCATTACTAAGATGCATAGCTCACGGCCTATGTTTCTTTGTCTGTATATCTTTGACAGTTTTATAAAGCGTTTGTGACTAGTGTTATGGCTTTAAGTAGTTCAGTTCCAGCACAAATTTGGTGGAAGCTTTTCTTGTTAATAAAATCTTTAGCTTCCGGACAAAATGTGATTATTTGTGATCAAAGAGTCTTTTCATTGTATCGTCAAAGTTTTTATGCATCGTGTATTTGTGATCAAAGAGTCTTTTCATTGTATCGTCAAAGTTTTAATGCATCGTGTATCTCTATATGTAAGGATTTTGCATTTTAAAACCCACAATTTCTCTCAAATGAGAGCTACTTTTAGTGTGCGACTTTGATTTCTACTTCTATAGCTAATTATGTCTATAGATAGTGAATTGTTTCTTTTTATATTATAAATTTTCTGTCTTGGAAACTACCCCTCTCTTGAATACAAACCTTACAAAAAAAACATGGAAGGATCCGACTTGGCTATGGTCATTCTACTCAAAGAAGTTGAGATTCAGAATGACCTGATAGTTGTTTAGAAGTTGGTAAATGTACATTGTAAACTAGTTGTGGCATAGTAGCATACATTAAAAGCCCCAAAAAAGTTCTTTTAGCCAGGATGACATGTTGTTTTATGGTAGACAAATGTGTAAGGATCAAATTAAATTCTCTAGTAAAAAATGGAAGTGAGAGGATTCTTGTATTTAACACATATTAGGGCTAGGAGTTTTGCAAGTTCGGGGTAAATGTCCATGGCTTTTAGGGTTGGGATCATTATTCAAGAGATTTTTGTTAAGGTTCAAAGTAATGAATAGGGGTACTTATGTTGATTTATGGAAGTGTGAGAACTCTTCAGCTTTATTCAAATAAAGTGGTTTCTTTGAACTTGTAAGACAAAAGTGTGCCACATAAAGGAGTTGCTACCCGCAAAGCGTAGGATCTAGTATATTCCCCAAGGGGTACATCAAAATTGATAAAAGTACATGACTATAGGGCTTACAAGTTTGAAATGGTAACAATCATATAGCTCGGTACCCAAAAATGGAGAGCAAAAATCAAAGATGGATAGTCATAAAGTTTAAGCAGCTACGATAGATCCCATGTCTATGCCCATAGGGCTTACAAGTTTGAAATTGTAACGATCATATAGGCCGGTGCCTGAAAATGGAGAGCAAAAGATCAAAGATGGATAGTCATAAAGTTTAAGCAGCTACAACAAATCCCATGTCCGGAGGTGGGTCATGATCATCGGGGTTAAGGCTCCAATTGGTGATGCATCCACAAGGTGGGAAAGGGTTACCATCCATGATCATTTTGCTGCTCTGGGGGCTTCTCTATAAAAATAGTTGGTCTAGATTGAGGAAATTATCATCCTTAGCCAAGGAGGTGGTAGTAGCTAATTCTCTAACCAAGCAGTTTGCTTTATTGCACAACTTGTCAAATCTGTAAGAGGGAGCCAAACCTGGCAGGGAATAAACATTTGGGGGAACTTGGCACATTGTGCATGGATCCACCCACCAGTGGTCAAAAGCCTTCAGAGATGCTTAGCCAAGGAGGTGGTAGTAGCTAATTCAACATTTGGGGGAACTTGGCACATTGTGCATGGATCCACCCACCAGTGGTCAAAAGCCTTCAGAGATGCTTAGCCAAGGAGGTGGTAGTAGCTAATTCTCTAACCAAGCAGCTTGCTTTATTGCACAACTTGTCAAATCTGTAAGAGTTGGTAGTAGCTAATTCTCTAACCAAGTAGCTTGCTTTGTTGCACAACTTGTCAAATCTGTAAGAGCGAGCCAAACCTGGCAGGAAATAAACATTTGGGGGAACTTGGCACATTGTGCATGGATCCACCCACCAGTGCTAAAAAACCTTCAGAGATGTGCCAGCTTGAGGTCCATCTTTCCAACATGCACTTGTTAGTGTGGAGGTTGTCTCAAATTAGAGCCCCATCATTTTAGGTAAACTTACAAAAGGTTTCTTTCTTTTATGGTGAAATCTTTATTAGTGGTAGAATTGATTGTCTAGTTTAATGGTTTTGTTTCTAGCAATTCCATACTTTTGTTCCTTACTACAAACCAGATAAATGCACATGAAAGTGGCTTTTAGCTTCACTATTTTATTGCTTAGTGCAAACTAGATAGGTACTTTGGTGTTTCTATAGGGAGCATGAAAGTGGCTTTTAGCTTCACTATTTTATTGCTTACTACAAACTAGATAGGTACTTTGGTGTTTCTATAGGGAGGTCATTATGGTTGCATTGTACATTCTCTTGATAAGTCTTGTCTTATGTCACACGTTAGAACAACGCTTTACAAATTTTTGGCGATTCGCTTTACAAATTTTTGGCGATTGTAGTAGGATTGCTTGATTGTCTTCTATTTTATGCTACTTTGTTGTTGAGTAGCAAACCCTAGCTTTTATTATGAAGGAGATAGTACTTTGTGTTTTTTTAAACAACAACAGCATTCAGAATTTTATTAGGGTGAAGATTCCCAAAAGCGTTGACTTATAAAATTTAATTTAAGTGTGAGCTATGATGCAAACGATCCTACCTTTCCTCTCTCTAGATCCGCAGGATAACGGGGAAGTTGTAAATGACAAGGGCTTTTCAATATTTATTCCCAATGAGTGGGAAACCGAGCCGTTTACATTGGTTTGCAATCAAACACTATGTCATCTTGCTTTTCATTTACCAAGGAATGAGCTTGTAGATCCCCTCTCTACAGGGAACTTTATCCACTCTTACTACCAAATGTATCTATCTGTCATCTTTATTATCGAATTAGGATTTCCATATTGAAAGTAAGCAAAATATTCAAAACTTAAAACTACGTTCCTCAATTGTTAGACATGCGATCTTCAATCCCATCTCAACATTCACACAGTAAACCCCATACCATAACCTTAATGTACTCTTCATATTTCCGCAATAAATATCTTGTAGCATAACTATTCCCACATTCCTACACATGTTGATGCTCCTTGGTTATGCATGCAGATGTTTTGGACGAGGGGTGCACAAACTTTCGACATGTATTAATTTATATCTATATGTTTACTATTATTATTATTAGATGTCAAATTTATTCACAGTAATTGTGTTATATCATCCAAATACTTGAAAAATCCTAAGTATGCACCATGTACACCAATATATGTTTATTATTATTAGATGTCAAATTTGTTCACAGTAATTGTGTTATATGATCCAAATACTTGAAAAATCATAAGTATACACCATGTACACCAATATGAGTGTGGAGCACAATTCCAAGATAGACAAGAGAAATATGTTATAAAATAACGTGTGGAGCACAATTTCAATATAGACAAGAGAAATAAGTTATAAAATAACTCAAAGAATAGGACAACCTTCTCCAAATACCCTAATGCATTCATACATCCCAATCACATGTCCTTAATAATGACTTGTGATTTTTATATATATCTATTCACACATTGCACATGTGGCTATTTTTTTATTAGGTCAACCATATTACATCTACATTTACAAATTACTTCTACTTTTAATCTCATAAAATGACTTGTGGTTTTTATATATATCTATTCACACGTCGCACATGTGGCTATTTTTCTATTAGGTCAATCGTATTACATCTACATTTACACATTACTTCTACTTTTAATCTCATAGAAGCCTTCTATAGTTACACATTACTTATACTTTTAATCTCATTACTTATACTTTTAATCTCATAAAAGCCTCCTGCTGTGGTCATATCATATACATTTAATTCCATAGATGCCTTCCCTTGCAATATACATTTAACCCCACATATGTCCCTTTGGGGTTATAGCGATTTGCATTTCTCAACCGCATCTCAACATTCACATACTAAACCCTATATCATTCTCTACCTTAGCATGCTCTTACAGATATGCACAACAAATATCTTATAAGTTATAGCATAACTATTAAGTTTAGGAATGTTCTATGCTAGAGCAATTTATTTGAATTTTCACAGTTAGCTCGATATCTTTTCCAGATTAGCAATCACATCAGCATTAAAGTAAACTGTAGATAGAACATAAATATAAATCACAGAAGACAAGCCAAGACAAGAGGACACAAGATGTGGCGCTAGCCAGGGACAAACCCCAATGTGGGGAAACCCTTGATCAATTCTTCTTTTATGTTCTTCAATAGTGCAGCAGAGAGAGATAGTACATTTACAACAGAAGTCAACACTTTGACTTATCTTGATAAGAGCATAGATCATCTCCTAGGATGATGATACATGAGATCAGTTGAAGGCATGTTGCTTCAATTGATTCTCCAAGGTGACTCCTTCACCTATCATAGTGCTGCATCTCGATCATGCTGCACCTCACCGTGCTGCACCATGCTACACCCATCATCACAATGCTGGATCTCATGCTACTGTTGTCCCAATGTTTAGCACTGTTGTACATAGTGCCACTGTTGCACTATGCTTACTGTTGTCCCAATGTATTTGTTGCACTGTATTTTCTGTTGTCCATGCTTTACCATGTTGCTGCTATCCATGATTCTTCATGCTTGCAGTTGTCCCATGCTGCAGTTGTCCTAGTGTCATTGCAACTGCCCTCATGCTGCACCTCACCGTGCTGCACCATGCTGCACCCATCATCACAATGTTGGACCTCATGCTACTGCTGTCCCAATGTTTAGCACTGCTGTACATAGTACCAATGTTGCACTATGCTTACTTCTGTCCCAATGTATTTGTTGCACTGTATTTGCTGTTGTCCATGCTTTACCATGTTGCTGCTATCCATGATTCTTCATGCTTGCAGTTGTCCTAGTGTCATTGCAACTGCCCTCATGCTGCACCTCACCGTGCTGCACCATGCTGCACCCATCATCACAATGCTGGACCTCATGCTATTGTTGTCCCAATGTTTAGCACTGTTGTACATAGTGCCACTGTTGCACTATGCTTACTGCTGTCCCAATGTATTTGTTGCATTGTATTTGTTGTTGTCCACGCTTTACCGTGTTGCTGCTATCCATGATTCTTCATGCTTGCAGCTGTCCCATGCTACAGTTGTCCTAGTGTCATTGCAACTGCCCCATGTACTATGTTGCTGCTGTCCCATAATATGTCCAACAACACTGAGTTATAGAGACAATTAGGCCATGCTGTCACCTTCAACAATGTGGTATTATGACAATAGTTAAAGTGACTGCAACTGGGTCTCTTTGGGCAGTGAATAAGAGTCTTTACAAGACTGATAATGGACATCTATTAAGAACGGATTGGGGTTGCCTTTAAACTGTATATAAGACTTATATTCCATTGTTGATCAACTCTCCATTTGCTGCGGATTATGGCTGCACTTTACAGCCATCAAATTGACTCAACACATACAAGATTCATTCCAAGATGTGTGCACTAGCTCACTGTGCTAGGGTAATTAGGCTGCTGCAATTCTAGACTCGTTAGGGCAACCAACCACAATGCTTAACAACTTGCAAGCTAACCCAAAATTGCTTCCTCTTGTTGCAGCTATCCTTAAATAGGACACTGCCTTCCACGCTGCTCCTTGAGGGCAGTTCCAAGCCCAACGTATGGACTTGTCACCCTAAAATAGTTGTTGCACCCTCCAACAAACCCTCCTTGCCTCGACCTCCAAGAACAATCACTTTGTCCTCTAAACGGACCCCTGAAATAGCCCACAATTGACCTCGTTGTCTAGATTTCTTGCTGCGGCTAGGGCTTTCTTTAGTTGCAGTTAAGGGCTTCTTCTACCTTTCCTCTTGCGGCAGATGTGGCATTTCCCTGCTACGGAATTATGGCCTCCTTTTTGACAGGGAATAGGGCCTCTTAACAACGGATAGATGACCTTAGATTAGGTCTCTCTAGACTATGTTTTAGGCCTCCTTTAGACAACGAATTAGGGATCCTTTTGGCTGCAAATTGAAGCTCCCTTTGACTGCGGATAGGGCATGTATACCTGCGGCTAGGTCTCCTCCAATACTCCTCCTTTAAGGCTGCATAGAAGGCATCTTGACTAGCTACGTAGAACCCTTTCTTCACTACGTTAAAATCTCCTCCATGATAGCGTTGGGATCTAGGGCATCCTCTAGGGCAACATATCCTCTTTAGATTTATCCTCCCACCAAAGCCCAAAGACAAGTGGAGAGGAAGAGATCACCAAGAGGATGTGTATAAATGACTTTCAAGGCACCTCTATTTATACTAAAACGTTGAGCACAAGAGGGGTTTATTTGGTAGCTGGCCGACCTTGACGAATTGTCCCATAACACAAATAAATTAATATCTCCATGAATACTTATCGAAATCAGATGATCTTTAGATCCTACACCTCTCGATGAGAGGGATCCAAGAAAAATATTAGCTGCCATATCTAAGATGACCCACATGGAGTTTGGCCCTGTTTGTCAATTTTAACAATAATTATTCACACATTCCTATACCGAAGTTTTGGAATGCATAAAATGTTTAGTTTCAACATCCAATTTAATTTATATGTATATCCTCACTGTTAGATTGTCAATTTGCTTATAGAAACTGTTTTTTTTGTGATTAAATTTGCTACCCCAATATTCTAATTTCTTTTTGTTTTGAGCTGCATACTTGGTTTTGGTGGAGTTTGTTGCTGTAGCATATCTTATCTCCTTTTTCAGAGTTGTCCAACACAAAGGAATTGTGCTTATAACATGGTTGTTTTCCATTTGTTGTCTTCTTTTGTGTTGTCTAGTACATAAATTTTTTCCATCGTACAATTTTTTTTCCTTTTTCCCCTTCATTCACCATAGGGGTTTATGATTGCCAATTGGCTTGTAAGGAAATATTAATCTTGTGGCTGTTTTCTCTTTTAACACTTCTGCACAAAGATCAGCTTTCAAAGCATTATGAGTTGTTGTGTAAGAGGTTAGAGAAGAAGATAACAAAGAGGTTGTGGGAAAGGTGGTAGATGATTTGGTTGTGGAGGTCGTTATAAATTCCATTCTCTTCACCAATTAACACAATCCTTTAACTGGAATCTCTGAAAGAAACTGGTTCATTGGTGAAGGACATTAGGTAGGTTGGCCTTCCGTAGCTCATGCCAATACTTGAATTGAACATGCTAGCACTCATGTTCCTTTTGTTAGCAACCTTGAAAAATAATTCAAAAAACAAAGCTTGAAGATGAAAAGAAATAAATCTTGAAATGGGGGTTGAACTCTTTTCCTTTCAATATGTTTTGGATGGGAGTTTAGATGTTAGTGTGCAAAAAATATTTAGTTTTTGTGATGATGATTGAGTCTTCTTTTTTTGGTTTGTAACTAGACAAGAATTTGTATTGTTGGTTCTAGGAATAACTGTATAGTTGCATCCACATAGGTCAACATGCCCCGATGGCTTGAACAATGTCCCAATCTGAACTACTCTCGTCATTAAACCTCGCCCTATGAATCATCTTGCATGAATCCATTCTATTAACATATATAAGGTTTCTGGCCACACTTGGAATATTTAGCCCACCCGATAGTGTTTTATACCTCTTGCCTTTGAGCATTTGTCGAACTCGTCCTTGTTCGACTATCTTGGTTGTCAAATGATCCCTCAAGCATACAACACCTCCATCATATTCTTCATATTTGCAAAATCATTCCCTTTGAGGTGTCATATGATAGGATGCTCATGATTGATTAACCATGCCTTATGATTCGATTTTGTACTTGTCAAAGCTAAGTACACATCACCTCCATCCTAAGAAGTCATTCCTCTGGTCAACTACATCTTGTTGGATCCCTTGCTCTGCTATGCAATCTTTGACTTATAGTCTTTTTTGTAATGCCTTGCTTTATCACATTTCTAGCATTTTCTCCTCGATTGAACTTGAGACTTAGATCTTCCCTTTGACATAGATTTCTCTTTGGATCTTCTATTTGATTTACCTTTATCTTTGTTGATCGATCGACCTCTCACCGACAAAGCATCCTTGATTGATCCTTTCATGTTTTCTTGTCTCATCTCCTCTGACAACATAGATGCGACCACATCATCAAGCGTTCAAGGGGAATCAGACTTGGTTCAAAGCTTTGATACCATAATCGATCTTACTACTACAATAGACTCAATGATCAATGACCATAAATCTCTATAAAAGAGATTTAAGACAAAAAGTTAGTACTGCAGTAGACTCAATGATTTATGACCACAAATCTCTATAAAAGAGATTTAAGACAAAAAAATAAACAATGACAAACACAACACCATACACAGAGATCTACCTTAAAAACCCTTATTTGGTAAACACAAATAACTTTTGAGCTTCATCACTCTTATATTCTCCCCCATTATTTAGTCAAATTACAACAAAACTCTGCCTTCATCCACTTAAGGCCAGTGTTCTCATTACATTATTCAATCTCTACTCGTCATGAATCTCTCATTTTCTTACACAACCTTACATCATGCTCTATTTATAGGCACAAAAAACCGTAATTTGTAACCTCCAAATTAGTTAAAAGTTGAATCTCATTATCCAAAGATCTTGAGGATCTTGGGATTTGTAACTGTTTCTAACCTGGTTTGATTGTAGTTGATGCCACTCGACCACTAGTCGACCACCAATCTTAGTCAAACACATGTGCCCTTGACCACAATTGCTTGTATCTGTTCCATTGACTGTCGATCACCAATCTTAATCAAACACATGTGCCCTTGACCACAATTGCTTGTATCTGTTCCATTGACTGTTGAACTTCTATTGATTGCTTCATCGACTTGGCGTGTGATTCCTATCTTCAACTTGATTGTGAACTTTTCAAGTTGACCAAACTATCCAATAAGTTTTTCACCTCAATTTCCTTCAGCTAAATTGTTGAAATTCACTCCAATTTTTTCACTTCAACGAGCCAGTTGACTGACTGCGCTCTAATCGACTGAGTTTAATTTGAAAAAAATATAACACCTTTACAATAACTTATTTTCTGTTTTTCAACAAACTTTGTTTCATTTCTTTTAGAATTTCCGTGTAGTATTTTTTCGGGTTGTTGTTTTGCTTCGATTTAGTTATTTAAAATTTCTCTTTCTCAATGCTATGTGGTGTTTTAACTTATGGTTTTTGTTTAGCTCCAAATTCATTTTTGTTTGTTGTTTCCTTTTGTTTGTAGTGTTTAACATTTTTCCCTTCACAATGCTAATTGGTTTTTTTTTTAAGCTTATGGTTTTTGTTGAGCTCCAAATCATTATGATGTAAACAATGTATGTTTGCCTAGGGGCAAACACAATATTTTTAGTTTTTTATTGTTTCAGAACTTGTTAATGTGGAGTGTCAGATCATTTTCGGATTAGGATTATGCAGTGCACCAATACTTAAATAGTAAGTATGGGTGAATAGGTATGTTGTGTCTAAATAAGCGCATGACTAACTATTAAAACAAAACTCCTTTCGACGCTTTATGGTCCTGCATCATTTCTGTGTTGGTGCACCAAAGCATGTTTATTATATTACATCACCCCTGGTTTTTTATCCTAAGGATATTTGATTTAAATTTTTTGAATTTTATTTTATGATTAATTAAAACATAATACATAAAGTCTTATAATTAATTATTATCGGGTAAATATGATTAATTAACTGAAGTTAATAAAATATATAGTGATAGTATTGGTTTTTATTTTATGATTAATTAAAACAAAATACATAGTCTTATAATTAATTATTATAGGGTAAATATGATTAATTAACTGAAGTTAATAAAGTATATAGTGATGGTATTGGATTTAAATTTTTTGAATTTTATTTAATAATTAATTAAAACATAATCCATAAAGTCTTATAATTAATTATTATTGGGTAAATATGATTAATTAATTGAAGTTAATAAAATATGTAATGATGTTATTGGATTTTGTGTATTGAGATATTGTACATTCTGAATCTAACCTAAAATATATAGTGATGTTATTGGATTTTGTGTATTGAGATATTGTACATTTTGAATCTAAGCTAAAATATATAGCGATGTTATTGGATTTTGTATATTGAGATACATTCTAAATCTAAGCTAAATGAATTTTGTTTTTATTTTTGTATAGTCAAGTACAAGATGTAATCACCTAACAATGAATATATATGGATACACCACACAAGTAATATGATATTCCTTGTGATGTTATTGAATTTTGTGTATTGAGATATTGTACATTCTGAATCTAAGCTAAATGAATTTTGTTTTTGTTTATATATGGATACACCACACAAGTAATATGATATTCTTTGTGATGTTACTGGATTTTGTGTATTGAGATATTGTACATTCTAAATCTAAGCTAAAAGAATTTTGTTTTTGTATAGTCAAATACAAGATGTAATCACTTAACAATGAATATATATGGATATGCCACACAAGTAAATATGATATTCCTTATATGAATATATATGGATATGCCACACAAGTAAATATGATATTCCTTATATGAATATATATGGATACACCACACAAGTAAATATAATATTCCTTGTAATGCTAATATGATATTCCTTGCAATGCTTTTATTGAAAAGATAGAAGTAGCTATAAAGCATGGTTGAAATGCTTATTTATTTATTTTTTATTTTTTCTATGAAGCATGGTTGAAATGTTTTTGTTTGTTTTGTTTGTTTGTTTGTTTTTTTCACTTATTGCTCATGATATGATAAGGGCTTATACAAGAAGATTTATAAATCTAATAATACAATGCCCACAAATCTAATACCATTGTGTTTAGAGGCACAATTTCTATTTAGGAATGCTCATCATCTACCTTACAACATAGTGGGATTGGTGGGGTTTTCTTGGAGACTCAATTGATATCCATGTATATCTTTTATTTTAGGTAATGTTTTTACCAATGAGAGTTGATGACTAATATAGATATCTTGCAATTTCAAGTACTTTTATTTTGGGTAATGCCTTTACCAATGAGAGTTGATGACTAATATAGATATCTTGCAATGTCAAAGTACTAAAAGTTGTGGGGATTGATGTTTGTATATGATGAATAAAGATATGGTGATTGATATTTGTATATGATGAATATGTTTGGTTATTATTATGGTTTTTTTCTTTTTATTAGTGTGGTCTTTATTATATGTTATAACTCCTTCTAATAGATAGTTTGTTTTGTTTTAAGATTTATAATGGGTGTGTTTTATGTATGTGGAAGATTATTTATATGAGCCTCATTAGATAACTCACAAAGTTCCTTATTTACTAGCATGTTTTAGGTCTTCTCTTCATACTTTTCTTGTCACACTATTCTCCTACAATGCTTTGACCTCAGCCAAGTTTATAACATTCTACCAACCATAAAAAAATATAGAATTTGATCAATTTGCCTCTGTGTTTTCACACATGTAATTTATTTTTGTATAACGCTTCATTGTTGGGTAGTTAAGTGTTTTCATTTTTTACTTAAAAGTACAGACACATTGATATATTGTAATTTATGACTTATTTATAGAAATAATAAGAAAAACATGGATAAACTCTATTAATAAAAAATAGCACAAAACAATCATGATAGTGTGATCAAGGAAAATAATTGGACTATAAAACTAATCTTTCATATAACTTTCTACTTTTACATAATTCATCTTCACTTTTACTTAATATATATCATAATGAAATCACATATTTACTTTGTAATGTTTATTTCATGATTTTCATATTTCATTATATAGTTTTATATTGAGATAAAATGGTTGATTAAAAATATTTGATATATTGTAATTTATGACTTATTTATAGAAATAATAAGAAAAACATTGATAAACTCTATTAATAAAAAATAGCACAAAACAATCATGATAGTGTGATCAAGGAAAATAATTGGACTATAAAACTAATCTTTCATATAACTTTCTACTTTTACATAATTCTTCTTCACTTTTACTTAATATATATCATAATGAAATCACATATTTACTTTGTAATGTTTATTTCATGATTTTCATTTTTCATTATATAGTTTTATATTGAGATAAAATGGTTGATTAAAAATATTTGGTAAAATATTTTCAATTTATTTTTGGTTTGAAAGAAAAACTTGAAAAACAAACTAGTTCCAAATATAAGACACAAATATTACTTGATTTTTTTTACTAGTTTTTCGTTTATTTGTTTAGATATGTATTATAATTAATTTACACTTGAGCATGAATGGTTTCTATAAAATGCTCACATATTTGGAAAAGCCATCGAAACATTTGAATGACATTATATTGATATTGGATATGGGTTATGAGTGTATGATGGGGTATCAAAGGGTAATAAAGAACAAAACAAAGGGAGGTATCAATGTTGGGTTTGATCAAATGATACAAAGTAATAGTGAGGGATTACATGACCTGGAAGCTGATAGTTGGAAGCAAGCAGGATAATGATAGTCATTGTTACCCACCAAAGGGAGGTCTACCCATTCATAGGTCAAGATGAAAATTATAAACCACTATAAATTAGGTCCATGTGAAAGGCTTCTACCTTGGACCATAAAGATAAATATAAAATAAATAGGCCAGGTGAAGGATTTATCCCATCCCCACGTATAAAATAAATAGGTCTAGGTCAAAGCCTTATCCCACCAAGGAAAGGATTAGGTGAAGCTAGAGCTCACATACTTCGAAAAGTCATCGAAACATTTGTGGCATTACATTGGATATGTGCTATGAGTGTATAATGGAGTATCAAAGGGCAATAAAGAAATTTGCAAGTAAGCATTTGAATGACATTACATTGGATATGGGATATGAGTGTATGATGAAGTATGAAAGGGTAATAAATAAATTTGCAAGTAACGATGTTGTTTATCATTCCCTATTCTAAGTATTTTTATTTTGCAAAAATGAGAAAATTTTATTATAATATAATTTTATGACTGAATTCATCATGGAGAAGTACAACAAAAGAGACATCTAGTAATCCTCTTCACGAGGGGAGATTAAACAAAATATTATTCTTCTTGCCAAACTAAGAAATTTCCATTTTAACCCAAACATGTGGGTATGGAATGTCTGGATAATGCTCATGTCCATCTACTCTTGATTACCCTGGATTCTATATATGTGCCAAGATTGCACTATAACATGAGGCAACATATTATCTTTGGAGTTGTACCATGAATCATATCTTTGAAGACAATTGTGAAATTCTCAAATACCAATAACTTTCTTATGCCTCATTGGTGTGCCAATGATAAAACTTAGAATAGGGCATCTACAACTAACAAAATTAAGAATATGAATCATGTTAATTAACATAACATTGAAATTAACAAAAGCACAATAAGTATGCCAAGTGATGAAAATGAGCCTCACAAGTAGTTAAGTATTGAACGCAACTCAAGTGAAGGACAATGATTATAAATAATGTTACAACAATTTATATATTTTGAAATGTTTGTTAAAGCATCATTGTATATGTGTAAAATTCCAATATTTTGTTTATAACGACTCTATTGTTCACCATTCTACCTTTTTTTTACACAGTGGGAAAACCTATCGTAACTCAATTGTCAAACCAACAGTGAGGACAACCATCTCTCGGTGTGTATATGGAAAATATACACACCGTTACAACTTAACATCTTAACATGCACATATTTTGGAATGAGGAGTGCTACATCAATGTTTGTGCACCTTGACATAGATTGCAATGACGGGCCCTAATTTTTTTTGAAATATGAATAATTTTGGTGAAGTTAAAAATATTTCGATAATCGTTGTCAAGAATGGTGAGAGTAGATTTTTTTTTAAATTTTAATTAATAAAAATTTAAATTTATGACTTTTACCTAAACAAAGTTTAATAATATACTCTATTACCCATTGTTTTATGGTATATGTCATGGATACTAATATTATAATATTGCAAATCAAATCTTACACGGATATTGTAACATTAAAAATCTTCACTAATAGTATTATTGAGTTAAGAAGTGCATTATATAATATGGGTTAAATTAAAAAAGAAATAAAAACAATAAATTTATTTATTTTAATTTTTGTAATTCATATGTTTTAGAATTTTATATTTAAATTTAATTACCAAATATATCAAAATAAAATACTTACAATAAATTGTTTTCTTGAAGGGTTTTTCTTTAGATATAATATCAATGTTTTTCGTTTGTTTGTTTGTTGACTTATGGGGAGGTTTGAGCTTGGAATCTCATGGAACATAGCAATTTAGTATTAAGGTAATAGTCAATTGAGCTGCTCCCATGGGTTATATAATATCAATGTTTTACATATCATGTAAAAAAAAAAAATTAACAGTTTTGTAATGATAGAAGGAATGATTGACATGCCAAGGACGAGAATGGAGTGTAGGTTGGCGAACATAGAGAATGGTGCCGAATCCTACACCCATCACCTCTGTGATACCGTGTGGCTCATGTGTCGCTCCTAGGTTGGGGGCCAATTACTCGGGACTCGTCGTTTTAAATGTTTGCAGGTGGTAGCATTTATGGTGGGGTACAATATACCCTTTTGCATCCGGGATTATCATGCAACAATTGATATGGTTTGGTTCTCGCAAGGCAAATTGCCCTTGCTCTCGGGAGCTCTTGACATACAGATCTGTAAGCTCATTGAATAACGCATGATTTATGGGAGGTTTGGGATTTTTAAAGAGTGTGCTGAACATGAAAAATGTCCTTCCCTGGACCTTACAAACCCTGTTATTCTCCTTCAAATGCAAGACTCAACGCTATTGATTCCCCTTTATAACTGCATGGGGGTCTTCCGTGGGTGGCTAAATTGTTACATTAGTTGGGGTGGCAATGAGGGTTTCACCACGATGTGCTGCTCCTGATTTATAGCTCACTTATATTCAATTTCAATGGAAGTTTTGTTTCCTTACTGTTATCATCTGGTTTTTAGGTTTTATTTTGTTGTCAAGTACTTTGTCTTCTCGGCCTCTACTTCTTGTTCCAAACATTTATGGGAGGGTCAATGTTTTTCGTCATCTTCCTCCACAATACATGAACTATAACATCCTTTGAATTGGTGGCAGTTTTTCCCACCTCGTTGCTTCAAGGTTTAGACACTGCACACATATCCTTTAATTGCCCAATTTTGGTTTGTGGGGTCTGGTATCCAGGCATGTTTTCCAGCCGGTTTTAACAATGGGAATTGGTCTCCTAACATACTATTTTCAAGTCCTTCCACCTTGTCTTCCATGTGTTTTTCTCAAGTTTGAGTTTCTTTGCTGGTAGAGCTCGTGGGGGTGTTGAAGTCTTGGGGTTTTCTCTTATTTCCATATGGGTGGAAAATTTCTCCCTCGCTTCTCTATACCTTTGCGGATGATGCCTTTTTGCTTGGGTTTATTGCCTCCAATTTCAACATAAATCCCTTTTTTGGTTCACATTTGTTTGATGGTCATTTGTTTAGTGTGTGTTACCCCTTTCCCTCTACTCTAATGGCTCCTCGATAGAGAATGCCAAGTCGTAGAGGTGGAGCAACAAAATCATCTTCTTCATGTCGACAATTGTTTGGGTGGGAGTCCGAGGCAAATTACTTTGACTCGATCCCTCCGAAACGAAGGAAGGAAATTCTCCTCCACGAGTCAAAAGAATTTGGTGAACGAACTTGTTTATCTGATTTAGAGGTTGTGGGAGGCAACCTCAAATGGATACCTGACCTGGGTCGATTCAAGAAGTGTCAGCTTCACTTTTTACATTCCATAGCATTGCACCAATAGATAGAAACTTTGGTTCGTATTGTTCTTCGAGACAAGCAGGTAGAGAACTATAAATTGTTTGCAGCTCAGGAGGGCATTAAGAGGATTCTTCGCAACATCTATTTCAACCTCAATCACATTGGGATTAGATTAGCAAGGGTGGAGAAATTTGTGGTCTCTGACTTAGATACTGAGTCAGTAGAGTTGAATAATGTCCCTGCTATCATCATTGTCCCACCACTTAATGCTTCATCTTCGGCTGCCATCTCTCCATGCAAACTCTTTGCTCCTCTCTTCGGTCATTACCTCAGATTAAAGTAATTTCATGGTTTTTGCAGTTGCCACTACCAAAGGACGTTGGCACTTTGGCATGGACATTCTGGTAGTAGTTGGGTTTTCATTCCATACCTTCAAAGGTCATTTTTTTTGTTTAAGTGCTTTACACTCTCTATTTCCTTTAACAGAAAGGCAATGATCGCACCTTCCTTTTGGTCAATGCACATGTGAAACAGTTACTAGTTCCAAGGTTTACATAATTCTTTTCTTGTCATCATTAATAGTTTTGTAACGCTCCAAGGCACTGGTGGACATAGCTGATAGACAAATTAATTTTGCTATGTGTCCATGTTAAATTTTGTATCTTAATTTCTAGCTTGTAATTTTTGATGGTTTGTGTATAACTGGTTGAAGCATTAACCTCCTAGGTTAGTCTTTTGGTAAAGGGAATAGGTACTGCTATCAATGTAATACTTTTTCATATTAATAGAAATCACTTGCAGAAGCTTACAAAAAAAATATATATATATAAAATATAAAAGAAAAAAATCAAATAATTTATATGTAACTATCTGTATTAACAAAATTTTAATAAAATGAAAAATACAAATATCTCTATATAGAGAGGTGTGAAATTTATATGAATACAAATAATGATACTAAGAATTAATATAGATCTATTTTGACTTAGAATTTACTAAGTGTTGAGGGATTAAATTTTTCTGATTGCAAATCATTTTTTAATTTTTGAGCTTAAAAAAATTGCATTTTAAGAAATTTGATCCCTCTAAATAATTAGTAAATCTAAAATTAAAATAAATCAATATCAATTTTACAATAAAAATAGATCATTTTAAAACATTTTTTATTAAACTTTACCTATGAAAAAAAAACTTCAAAACATTTATTACTAAAACTTAAAATATGTAAAAATATATTGCTTAAGTTCAAATTAGGTTGGCTAAAAGTTGTATCTCAATTTCTTGTTTATATTTATTTTATTCAATAAAATAAAAGTGACTGATGAGGCATTATGTACAGTAGATTTATATTGAAAACGTTTTGAAATATAAATAATGTTTCAAAAAGTTGTATTATTCGTTAAATCAGGAGGTTTAAAATGTTTTGTTTAAAGAAAACAACTGCTTTAAACTCGAGAGCTTAGAGAAATAATCCACCATTGCCCACACATGTCCATAATAGCTTGTTCATAAGTAGGTGGCCAGATTGTTTCTGATTCACCCCATTGTTTCAATCCTTCTAAGTCACCCCACTCTTTGATTGAAGTTTTTTTGATGCCCTAACCAATAGGTAAGTGAGCTACCATAATGTAACATTTTAAAAGAGTTTATTATATTTATTTATTTTACATATATATATATACTCTTCAAAAAGGCAAAATTATATCATGAACCATTGAAAGTTTAGAGGGAGAAAACACATCTCAATGATGCCATATGGAGATAGTATACACTAACAAAACTAAAAACATAAACCTCAATGTTGTTTTTTTTTTAACACGTTCGAATACTTATATATTAAAAAACCTTCAAAAGAGGGACGTGTCCTATTACATATGTTTGAGGTAGCACAGTTGAATTGAAGCAAAATGGGCACGCAGACCTGAAATTCAATTCACTGTTCTTGCTCTCTTTTTTTTTTTTTTAATTAATTTGGAAGACATAACGGCTATATTGCCATAAGAAATGACCTAGAAGCAGACAGTGTTTACAATGCATGTGGAATTATCCCCAGAACTGGTTAATCGAGTCATCAGGCGGTTGATCTTTCTTATCACTGTTTTTGGTGGAAGTTTTGCCTTGGATACTTTGGTTCAGCATTTTTATGTAACTGATAGCTTCTTCCAAGTGACTGCATTTCTCTTTGAGGCCTTCGATTTCCGCCTTCTGTTTTTCAAGCTTTTTCTTCATTGATTTATTCTCTGACTGAACTTCTTCTTTGAGTTCATTGAAGTGCTTAATGAAATAGGCTATCATAAAGCAGTGCGCCTTGCAGAGGGCACAACTGCTATTGGTTTCAATGCGATCCAATGGATTTTCTGCCATTGGTGGAGTGTCTTTGATTGGCTTGTAAATTTGGTTTTGGGACTTGCACAACTTACTCCAGCAAGGGGAGAACTGAACAACAAAGATTCTGAGATTTAAAGATAGACGATTTTGGGTATTTATACTAGAGGAGAAGTCCTGAGAAAGAAAATTGATCAACAGGTCTCCGGAGGTAGAGATGAGAGGATAGCTGATGAACACAGACAGGGAGGAGAAGCCACCAGGAAGGAGCTGAAGGGAATAAAATGCAGAGAAGGGAACGAGGAACATGGGTGTATGAAAACAGAGAGAAGCAAGGACAGTCCATGGGGAGTTCGGCACCGAGATGTTTAAGGAGGTCTGCTTCACATAGACATACCAATAGTTAGTATAAAAATAATGCAAACAATCGCAATGGTCATAAACAATACCTCTCGAGATAAAAAAGGAAGCTCTTCCATGGGGACTACTATAGCAAACAACAATCGGCCTAGCGCGGAAGTAGCACAAGAGCTCCTACCTTGAAGCCACACTCAGAGAAAATCTGTAGAAACCATCACACCTCGGCCAGCTTATAAGTCCACTCTTTCACCTGAACCACATGAGACTGGTCATCATGTCTTGGAGTGCACCTGTCTCGAGCGTCATTGCGAATTTTTTTTGAGCTGTCTCTGAAGATATTGAATTGACTAATGCCTAAATTTAGGTTATCCTTCCCAAGAGGCTACCCCAGCTCCGTCATCCAATGCGGATCCTCTCTATGCCTAGAGATATTCCTGGCTGCTCTGAAGATATGGAGGTGGATAGTGTCAGTGTTGAGGATTTCGAACATGCTGCTGTAGTGTCTCTGAGGGTAAGCAGTCTGATTGCCGAGGTGACTGATGTAACACCGTGTCCCAAGCTCAACCACGAGGAGGGACATATTATGGAATTGGATTTTCATATGAACTATTGTTTTCTTGGACCTGCCCAATAGTTCTATTTACTGCATTATTAGCTAAAGAGTCATCCTTTGCATTAAAATTTCTCAAGACATGTTTATAATGGATGATCCCCATCTGCTTTGTGTTTTCCATGATCCTTTGCTTGATTCTATTGAGGGCCTGGTTTTTGAAATCTCCCCCTGATTCCATAGCTGCGATTATTATTGTTGAATCACTTATTATAATTGGGATTTTTACTTGAAGTTTTTTAAGGCTACAAGTGCCCAGAAGCAGACTATAGGCCTCAGCTTTGTTATTTGTCATATTGCCTAGTCCCCATTCATAAGTAATGATAGCTTTCCCCTCTTGATCAGAGATAAAACCCCCAGCTCCAACTTTGCCGGGGTTGTTTTTGGAGGCACCATCGAACTGTAGAGTGAAAGCCTTTTGATCTAGAATCCACTGTTCTATTTTAGTTTGGGTTCCCCAGAGTTTCCAATCTTTTCTTCTTTTTCCTGAATTGGCTGCCACTTGTTTATTCATTGAGTATACCAGCGGGAATTTGTTGAACCATTCTTCTTCATCTTTCTGCCAGTTGGTATGGTCATTTTTATGTATTGAGTTAGCGCTGATCATTTCTGCCACAAGCCCCAGAGTTTTGGCCGAAATGAGTGCTGTGTTTGGCTTTTGGTTTTTGAAGATGCAACTATTTCTAGAGAGCCAAATTTGCCAGCACATGATAGAAGGAATGCATTTCCAGATTCTCATAATTGTGGATTTACCTTTTTTTGCATATGGGTATCCTTTTCCCCAGTTTCTATTTAGAGCTGAGAGCTGTTCAAAGTTTTCCATAGATGGTCTCAAAGGACTTGTGATTTGTCGCCAACAATGCTTAGCAAAGGTGCATTCTAGGAATAAATGTTGGCTTCTTTCCTCCTCATTGCGACATAAACAACACATGGATGGCCCTTGGATCCCTTTTTTCTTGAGATTTTCAGCAGTGAGAATTTTTCCCTTCAAGAGGGTCCAAGCAAAATTTTTTATTTTTGGAAGGCATTCATTCTTCCAAATTTTTGATCGAAGGTTCCAGATTTCATGGTTGTTGTTTGATTGTAGAAGCTAATACCCATCTTTCACTGTAAAATTTCCTCCACTAAGATCCCATACAAAGCTATCTTGGGAGAATTTTTTAGTTGGGGTAGCTCCAGTCAACGTAATTTTCAGTTCAACCCACTGATTTTTTAAGTGATTTGGTAGATGGAGGTCCTTTCAGGCGGACCAACAGTTTTGATCCAAAACTGAAATGTCATGGAGGGAATTTAGTCTTTTTGCCTCCATCCAAATTTTCAGGGGTCTGTATTGCTGAAGTTGGCTTCTTGGCTCCAATCCCATTATTCTATCTGTCCATAGATTTATATCTTTTCCATTTCCAGGAATCCTTGAAATATGATCTTTTATTTGAGGAATAACCTTTTTGATGAGTCTCCATGCCTGAGAGCACGGTCTTTCCACAATTAGATCAGAGAGGATCTTTGAATGTCATCCATTGAGGTATTTCTTTAGGAGAGCCTCGACCCACCAGCTGCCTTTTTCCATAAGCATTCTCCACACGAGTTTAAAGCCAATTGCTTTGTTTGTTAAACTTGGGATCTTAATAGATATGCCTCCTTTATCAAAGGGGAGGATCACCTGCTCCCAGCGAACCAAACTAATTTTTTTTTGTGTCTTGTTTCCCTCCCTGCTAAAGAAAGCCTCTCATGATTAGCTCCATTTGTTTATGAATGATGGCTGGAGCCAAAATAATAGCATATTGATAGATGGGAAGGGCCGAGAGGAGAGCTTTAATGAGGATGGTCCTGCCCGCTAGGTTTAACCACATTAGCCCCCCCAACTTTGAAGGTTCCCTTTCATTTTTTCTATTTGCTTGTTCCAAGTCTCAGACTTGAGCACTTCTTTAGCAAGTGGAAGACCAAGGTAGGAGAAGTAGCTCCAGTTCTTTTGAATTGGGATTTCCATAATTTGAGCAATCCTTTTCATTACTTGAGGCGAGACATTCCAAGTATATATTTTGTACTTTTTATTATTAAGCTGGCCCCCTTAAACAGCCAGGAAAGAATCAAGGATTTTCTAGAATCTCCTAGCTATTAAGTTTGAGGCACCTCCAATTAGAAGAGTGTCGTCAGCAAAGACAGAGTGATTGATTTCTTTTATTCCTCTTGCTATGCTTATGCCAGTTATCTCCCTTTTTTTCCTTTGATTTTCCAAATGTATGCTTAGAGTTTCCGCCATGATGATGAAGAGGAAAGGGGAAAGAGGCAACCTTGTCTTAAACCTCTGGAGCTTTGAAAATAGCGACTGGGCCTTCCATTGATCAGAGGGGAAATCCATGGATTTGAAATGCATTCCATTATGATGTTGATAAATTTGTTAGAAATTCCAAAATTTTGAAGAACAACCACAAGAAATTGATGGCTGACCCTATCAAAGGCGTTAGCCATGTCAAGTTTGATGACCATACATAAACCTCAATGTTGTTAATAGCTAAGGGATCATCATAATTATTTAGAAGTCTAGAACAAGGGTTGACAATAGAATGATTGCTTGAATTGTAGATCTGACATCGCCATCACCAATAGATACATAGAGAGATAGTCCATACGTCACAACAAGAGAACCATTCGACAACAGGTAGAGTCCATCATCAACCAACAAGAGGAGCAACCACCACACCATCCCAAACATTCGCCCTTCAACCAAAAAATTTCATGCCAAACACTACGTGCCTTGGAAACAAAATCCAACTTTAAAGGCTGAGACTTGATACCACAATCAAAACTTAGAAGCACATAAATGCGAATCACATATGTTTCTGTCATCCATAGGAAAGAAGAACCATCACAAGGCCTTTCCCAAACCATTACAAACATCAGGAAAGACCCATAACTTACCCACCACCTCTCCCACACACTATTCATTTTCTGAAGAGGAAAATTGATTGAGACTTGAACACTAGAGCCAAGGGGGTCCATATGCTCTCCCCCATTTGAGTCACAAGCTATGTGGGCCTCGACCTGTATAAGACAAGCCTCAATTTTTTCCACACAAACCTCAGGTTCCTCAACATTCTCTTCACATCCTCAATAAACACAAAGATATTTTATTTTTCCACCTGCTTGTCTCTCAACACCGACCCCAAAAGCATTTCATTTTCCAATGGAGCGCTACTGAGTTCATATACTACTTACACATTCCCCTAGTTTGCTTGGGGTTTAGAACCCACATAGACATATCTTCCAGTAATTTTGAGTCCGAGAGAGATTCTCTCTCTTAACCTATTTTAATCTCCAGCTCATGGATCTGCTAACGAGTCTTAATAGGAATAACATTAAAATAATTTGCCACTGAGTCATGGGAAAAAGGCTTTGCACCATGCCGACTTGGCTAAGATCTACCACCTTGTCCCCTCTCGCTCCTCCCCCCCTACCTTGGTGGCATTTAGAGTCACAGGAGGGTTCTTCAATTTCTTTGTAGGGGTTGGTTCTACTTGCAAAAGGACATAAATATTGACTCAACCCTACCTCGAAAAAACATGGATACCAACATTGAATAATTTTGTCGCAAAAACACTAGACAAATGACCTAGTTTGGGTAGAAAACTCATCATATAGGAGGTGGACGAAGCTTCTTCAGTCGGAGTCTCAACCCCCTTTACCATTGATTACGCTAGACTACACCCCAAGACCCAAAAAAATCTGCATCTAAAATCCCGTAGACTATTAACCCAACCCAACCCACAACAAATGACCAACGTCACTTTTTAAGACACCCATGCCACCCCTTGAGTTAAAACCTAGCTATCCACTCCTAGACGAAGAGACTGACCCCATGCCCAAAGGCAAGCTAAATTTATAGACTCAAGAAATCCCCCAATTCCTTAGACACAAGCCACATCTAACGATTGGGATGCTAAAACCAGAAAAACTATGCTCCTAGAATTACCAAGCAAGACATTCAAATATAGGGTGAATGCATGAAGATGGGTTACACTTTTGGGCCAAATGTGGCGATGAAAATTCAAAATTTTTCTCTTTTATCGAATTGGAGGCCTCAAAATTCATATAGGCATTGTGAATTTTGATTCAGAGTAAAAAGGAAATTTGTGGAGAATTATGTTTTTGTCCTAAAGATATTTTTTCCAATTTTTTTTATATAAAAAATATAATTTTGCATAAAAAAAAAATAAAAATAAAAAATAAAAAAAATTGAAAAAACCCAATTGTCTCTGTGTAGGTCATGCTCATCGATTATATATATATATATTATATATATATATATATATATTATATATATATATATATATATATATATATATATATATATATATATATATATATATATATATATATATATATATATATGAGCATGACCTACACAGAGACAATTGGGTTTTTCAATTTTTTATTTTTATTTATTTTTATGCAAAATTATATTTTTTATTATTTTTCGAAGTTCCCCTTTGAAATTGTCCAAATTTTTTTCAAGCATTATGTTTAAAAGAAATTAGATGAAAAATATCATATGAATTTGAAAGTGTCAAAATCATATGCCATTGGATAGATAATTTTTTTACGAATCCAACATGATCAACTCGACCACTTAAGGACAAGTTTTGCCCTAAATCTGTCAGTGTACAAAATGGTGTTATAGAGAAATTTGCAGAAGGGGAGCTAAAAATCTATTTTTAGGCCCTTAAAACACTCGATCGATCCCTTGAGATTAAATTTCAAATAAATCGATCGAGGGTTTGAGAAACCCTTGATCGAGCCCTTAACATGGTTAAATAGAGGCTCGATCTAGCTTTAAGGCTTGATCTAGCCTATAGGTAGATCTAGCTTTAAGGCTTGATCTAGCCTATAGATAGAGCTAGCTTTGAGGCTTAATCAAGCCACTTCTTTTTAATTCCACGCCTAGGTTGTATTAGCGGGAAATTTCAAAAACATGGCTTGATCAAGCTCCTAGATAACCTCAACTTACATAGGAGCTCGATTGAGCTATCTTTAAGCCCTCGAATAACTTGATCGAGGGATTAAACATTGCTCGATCAAACATTTGAAATGGCTTGATTGAGCTATTGTTTTTCATTCAAAATGTTCCCTCTCTTGCCAAAATGGTAACCCAACTTCAGGCATAGACCCTATAACCAAGACAAGGCCAACAAGAGTGCACAAGGCTTACCAACTTTAAGTGCTAGCCAGAAACTCTAATTGAAAGCTACCACCCCCTTACAAGACCATGCCAAACGTGAAACACTCTTAGCTATTATCCAACTTGGAATGGCTTTAAGAAATTCCTCACTTATGGACCACACTAGCTCCTCCCTTTTTACTGGAGACTCACCACCATTAAACCTTGTGATTTGACTACACCAAGGCAACGAGGGACTCACCACTCCCTCAAACCATCTTTCAAAAATAACATCGCCACCCATTCCCTCCATTACATAACCCCTCCGCCAACTGGAGGGATACATGCTCATGCATGCGAGATGCCAAGCATGTCCTACCTTCATACAAGCGCATTTACTTTGTTGAAGGTGGTGGGCATAAAGCCCCATACCTTGGTCCTTCCAATATAACACCCCCATATGGGGTAAATATTCTTCTTGTTACTAAATTTAAGTGTGTGTGTGTATGTTTTTTAATTAAATTATGCTTTATATTACCAAAATATACTCAGATATACATGGCTGTTACATCTATCCAACATAGGATTTCTCTATGATTTTCTTGGGATACTAAGGCTCTAATTGAATAGAACTTTCATAAATAAACCTTGGTCCAAAAATAGGCCATACTACTAAATATAGATTATAAAAGCCCTTATTACTAGGTTGTCTTAACTAGACATAATAGAAAACTAAAAAGTTGACAAACAAGTGTATCATTCAAACTCAGAAGATGAAATGGGAGCTAGCTCTATGGCACTCGATCCAGGAGGTGCAACAATGTTAGAGTCACATTGTATGTGTCCCTCCACATGGGTCATCCTTACATCCAACTTGTCCAAGGTGAAGTGTTGGTTCCTCAACATTCTTTTGATGTCCTCCTAGGAGGCAAACACATTATACTTCTCAACCTATTTATCCTTCAAAACCAACCCCAACAAAGTTTTCATCTATCAGTGCAATGCCACTAAGTTCAAACACTGCTTCTTTTGTCCCCTTGTGTGACGAGGGTCTTAAACCCAAGTAGATACCTCATCCATGATTTTAGACTCCGAGTGGGACTGCCCCTCCACCCTATCTTGAGTTTCCATCTTGCAAATTTCTCTTCTTGTCTCTGGTGGCACAATATTAAAATACATAGTAGAAAAATCTTTAGTGAAATGCCTCGCTCTTCGTTGGCCTTGTTGACTGCTTCCCCCACCTCTCGCCCCGTCTCCAACGCATGCATTGTCTGGGAGGCATATAGGAAAAAAAGGGTTCATACCTATAACAACTACTATATCGACTGTGACATGCAACGAAATAAGAGAATGCACCCACCAACACACTACCAAGACCTTGTCACCCCCCTGCAAATTTATCATCAAGACTCATCAAACATACCACACAAATTAAAGAACACCTTGAATTAGACCCCACTATAGTGGTTAACCCAATGAAATAACCTATAAACCCCAACACAATTAAAAAATACAAAGCCATGGGTTTCCTCGAGGGAAAGTTTTGTAACGTACACCCAGAATGAAAGATATCGATAAGACAAATAAATGCTCAATCGATCACCCAATCTCTTCATGAGAACCCCTAAACCAACACATAAGATAAATAAAAAAATTCTAAAACCAAACCTTCTCAACTCAGTCAGTAATAACGAGCACTTAATATAGAGAGAGAACAAGCACATACACTGCTCACAACCCTCCCAATCCTTAGATGGAATTCCAGGAACCCTAGACAAATGACCGCGGAAAACAACTAGGAAAGAAAACACGATTGGGGAGAAAACAACCTGCACTACCTTGCCGAGATTGAAAGAGGTGAGTCTCCATAGGAAGTTGACCTCCAAGAACTAAACCCACAACACAAATTCCACACATCTAGTTTCAAATCCCTCCCTCCACCTCTTCTACAGAACCTAAAGATGCAAATATCCTGTAGTCACAGAACCGGGAACACTTGCAGATGGATTTATCTCAACAAAGGTGTGAACAAATGCCATGAACATCATGGAGTTCAAAGTATTGACCTCACCTCTACCCCTCTCTCCCTCACAGAATTCTAAAAACACAATCAATGATGCAAATATATAACCGAAGGTGTCCATCTCGTGCCATGCATGTTGGGGGCAAGCCACAACCCCTATTCATAAATGGCGATTGTGTCCCAAGGTGGCAAGCTCAACCCCTAAGGGTCCCTTATCAATGCCATTAACACCCTCATCAAGGAAGTTACTAAATTTAAATGTTAAAAACATTATTATATCATTTTTCTTATTTATTTATAATATCAAAATAGTTTATAAATTATTATTTTTATTAAAAAATTCTTAATTAAAAAATTGATTTTAACATGAAATTAATTATTATTAATATATTTTATACTATGATATATGATTTTTTTTAATCATTAACATGGTTTGATGTATGGTATCACGTTACATGGTTTTGATGTATTGGTATCACGTTATATATATATATATATATATATATATAGTTAGTTAGTTATTAATCATTTTTATATTCATTTTCTTTTAAATTGTTTTTTACGTAAATATATTTTTAAGGATTTTTTCTAATAATTTATTATTATCACTGATGATGAAAATAATTTTACCTACAACCCATTATTCAAATTTGCCTCAATTTGTTTGTATATTTGTAAGAATCACATTTGGTCCCATCTACATAAATCTTTTAAATTTTTTGGATTTGATCATACTTGCATTATGATATGAGCTCAATGCATAATGGAACAATGTTATTATATGTTTTACTCCTTTTGGATAAACTTAGAGTCGAAAAATTGATTAGAGTTTTGAATCAATGAAAACTTTGACTTCTTACATTATTGAGTTCCAATAGTGAGGCATTAAGGAGAAGCTTGTTCCATGATTATATGACTCCTATGAAATAGCTCTAGATGAAGGTAGATTAACACATGAAAGATAAACATAGTACATGCAAAGAACAAACCTAAATGAAAAAAGAGTACTAACACTATGTTGACCCTATTGAAATGGATGTATTCTCATTGACAAACCTTAAAAAAATAACTTGGCATAAAAGTAGGGCATGGAACCTTGATGTTTTAGAAGGTGAAAGTAACAACCTCTTCGTTTAACCTTTCACATTGACCTTTTGTTCTCCAAGAAAAAAGAACATGATTTCTATTTCATTATAAAATGAAAATAACATTCTTCATGTACTTAAAGCATGATACCAAAAACAATCATCCGTTACTTACAATATTAAAATTAAATAGTTAATATACATGCCATTTGTGGCCCTTTAAAAGACAATCCTCAATTCTTCCATTTTCCCACCTCCTATTTTTAATAACTTATCACCATTCCTTCAAAGGAGTCACGAAAAATCATTATGGATTAGAAGGCAAGAGATTATAATACATGAAGAGAATAAATGTTTTGTCTGAATAAGAGGTATTAGTTTCGTGAACTCTCTCAAGATTTAGTTTTATATAACTGTTAAAAGGTACCCTAACTAAAACTCGATAAAATCTAAAAAATATAATTACAAAGTGGGGAAGTGGATCCAAATTGACATTATAGTAATGGGAATAAAGTTAGAATCAAATTCAAGAAACCAAGCGGTTATAAAAAGTATCATACTTTCCAAAAATCGAGGACTTTGCTTAAACATTTTCTCAAAATCCACTTAATCGTAAAACTAAATAATTAAAAAACTTAAAAAATAAATAGATCATACTATTAATTGTTCAACTTGAATAGATATATTAGTATAAATTTGATATAGATTTTGATACTTATTAAATTTACAAATAAACATTTCTTGTTTAAATATAAAATATAAATGGGTCATTATGTCATAAGGTGTTCCCTTCAGTGTTACCTTACCATTGATGGGATGTTTTGTGCATATTAGCTATTGACGTGATACAACAACCATCAAACCTAGTTTTTCCGTACATCCCTTCAGATCGACCATTCATATTTATGAACGCACAATGACTTAAGATGTTTGTAAATGACCATTGAGCCTTCCTCGATGTTACACAGGAAATGACCTCCTCATCAGCGTAGAGGAGAAGAATAACTTGGAATGGAAGACAACCTAAGTTATAGGCCTATTTTCCAGGGTAACGCACCTCAAAAACAACCATACAACATGCTAACATAGTCCATGACCCAACAAATTGCGTTAACCTAAGTATGAACACTCTGTTTACCTACAAGGTCGCGTTATTGGACTTTCACAAGCTTCTGAAGGCTAAAAACGAGTTAACTCACTGACACTCCATCTTTCACTCAATGTTGAGTCCAAAAATCTAGAAAGATTTGCCTCAAACCTGTCTTGGGAAATTCCCTATCCTAATAGAAGAAAACAAAGAAGGAAAGAGCAATAAAGTAGTGGCAACATCTAGATTGTTCCCAAAGGAGACTCATGGAGAAATTGGCAAAATTTGAGCCTCCCATCGCCTATATGTTGGAGGCTAGGCCACAGTAATGCAGATCAAAATTTGTGCAATGTTATGTTGTCGAGCCACTGTTGAGAGAGAGAGAGAGAAGCTAGGATCTAAGGGAAGACTTGTTACAACAATCATGGTTGTAATCGTTCTTCTCAAAGTTAATAATATAGATCTATTGTTGTTTTGTCTATGTCATGATTTTGATATGTTCTTTTTGTATATGTTGATCAGACGATTAAACTAATATCTTGTCATTGATGCATTCAACTTTTATGTGATATCCTATGTTAATATGTTGAATTGCTAAGGTTTCCTATACGCTGCATAAATTACTTGGTTTCTGTTTCTCATGCAGGTACCAAACTTGGAGTTAGTTGAGGATCCTTTCTATGCTACACTCAAAGCTCCAACCTGATCTGCACAAAGGATAAGTAGGTAAATTCTTTCCGATACCTTGTCAATTTCTATCTAATATTTGTATTCTTGAATGTATCACGTGTGAACAATCGCAGGTCCCTTAATTCTGTCTTCCTTAGGTTTTAGGAAACTTGGTAGGGCTATCCGACTACCAACCATGCATTAATCGTATATCAAAATCAACGAATCTACTAGGGATCGTTCTTGGTTCCCAAATTTGATCTCCTCGTCCCTAGATATCTATATCTCTCTACTACTTTTTATGCTACTCGATTTGGATTCTAGTCGCTTTATTTTCTTGCAAACCAATACTGCTGTTCACAGCCTCTGCTTAAACCTTGAACTAGTTTTTTTTCCAAGTTCATCTTCTGTAATGCACCCTCACAGTGCCTTTCAGAGCATTATAACGTTGTCCTGCTTCTTGTACAGCGCGTTAACCTTGTTACTAAAACCCTGTATGCCTTGGAGAACTGCGTTATGAGCCCAAACCCATGACATCCACTCAGTTTTGTGGATTCTAGTGTTTGACAAACTTGGTTATGGTCTGAGCTCGGGATATGCACTTGTGAACTTTTTTATAATTGCTTGGATGTATGCTCATTTTTTCTTTTTTAAGGATAACTTAATTTGCATTTGATTTTGGAAAAAAGGAAAAGTGATTTTTTTTTAGATTTTTTTCATTTCTTAGCTATTTATGTTCTGTTATATCGGGTTTGTTGTAAGAGCATTGCATGTATGCATTTGTCTACCTATGTTAGGACTGCATTAGGGCTTATGGTTTCTGAAATGGTGTATAGTTACTCTTTCCTTGTAAGAACTCTTATTCATGGAATATAAATTGAAAAACATTTTTCTTGCATGGTTTGAGTCAGATCACTAAATTCCATATGTCAACACCTCCTCCGAAGACATTAATCAAGTTCATTTAAAATCAATCGTGTAATAAAAAAAATCAACAACTCTTTTTTAGCATACACATATATTAGCTTAAGCTAGAGCCTTGGGATAGGTTGTTGTGAGTAAACTTCCCAAGACTTTGAAATTGAGACTAATGTCATTAATGAGAGTAAAATACTACTACACTGACATCATTCGGGACTGCTCCTCTAACAAGGGAGTTAAGTGCAAGAAAACATCAGAGTGTAAGAGAAGGTAGTTCACCCTCGATTGCATTTCTTTGGGTATTCTGTGTACCAGAGATCCCTTTGGGGGTCCCGGTGGTGTCCGTGATTTGTAGGTAACCTTAGTGGCCATACTTTTAGGGACGAACATAAGGTGACTGGGGTGGGTTGCCCTAATACCTAAATAGATGAACCTACTCCGTATTTTGTTTTCTGGGAGGGTACTCGCCTTCACAAGAGTGCTTGGCCCCTTCTTACCGAGATTCAGGCAAAGCTCAAGAGTAATCATAACTGTGCATTTGGTCGGCTCTCTCTTTTAGCCCCTTCGATACTAGTTTTTATCTCCAACTAGTTGTGACTATGAGATAGAGTTATGTTCCCTAGCTATTTGTTGATTGCCTTCAGAGTCTCTTTTGACTTTTAGGTGTTTGTTCTTTGATACCGAGACTATAACATATATCACATTTAAATTTTTGTTAAAATATATATTTCACCATGGCTACATTCGACCCGCTTCGTTTATCTAGACAACAACGAGGTATTCCTCCACTAAATCTAGAGGAATTATTGAGCTTGAGTGAATCATATTTTCCTTCTTCACAAGGGGATCAGTTTCCAGTATCAAACACTGAATCAAACAAAACTTCCTAAGAGACTCTGCTAATCAAGGACTTCTTTACCGAAGGTGTCATACCTCACTTCAATCCTCCACTTATTGATCCTCTTAGGCCTATTTTGGTTAAGGTTACACCTATGCCTGTCATGTCTTCATCAGTCTCCACTTCCAATGTCCCGATGGCGACCATTGGGTCATGGTATTTTGTGGAAATTTTTTCTCCATTGCCACCTCCCCCACCTACTGTCAGTTCGACACCGTTGATTGGTCACCCTACTACTCAGAATATGCCTATTCCAGGCAATCCTACTACACCTTCTATGAGTGGAGTTTAGTACCTTCCTTTCTCTACCCTTTTTGTGTTAGCTCCTGGACCTCCGGTTGTCACCCCTAGTGGTGTTGTTAATACAACTACCTTCAACAATCCATTTGGTTGGAGTCCCTTGTTAAGTTCCAATCCCCAAGCTTCCATGCCTAGGGGCACTGTTTGTAGCATGCACATACCTGTTGGGGGCATCACTCTCACCATATCATATATATAACAACCTCGTCCTTCGTTGATAGATCTGTTTCCTCCTGGTGGACACTCTACTGCTGGTGGTTCTGCACCTACTGCAACTGATGTGGCCAACAATATCCCTCAACCTGTTCCTACTTTATCTATCCCCCCCCCCCCCCCCCCC
>APFE031586645.1:8938-20652 GCA_000404065.3 Pinus taeda | reverse complement strand
CCCCCCTCCTCAACCACCATTGAGTCAAGGGAGCAACCTCTATCTTGGGGGAAACCAGTCTTTTGTCACCCATCCTAGTAATTCATATGGCCCACCATTTTACATGACCACATCACCACTTCCAGGAAACTATTATCCATTGCATCCTATATATCCTGCTGGAAACCAATTGATGGGGGGGGGGCTCTTGGTCCTTCAAGTCATCGCGTACCACCCTAGTTTGATTTGGGGGCACCTACACCTTTTCCTTTCATAAAAATTTTAGACATCCCAGATCTGCACAAGATGACTAATGACCCCATCAATCATAACTTACCTTTACCTCTAATCTCGTATAAGATTCTTGTAGATATCCCAAATTTTGAAGGAAAACAGGGAGATGACCTATCTACACACGTTATAACTTACCACCTACCGTGTGTATCTATCTCCATTATTGACAATAGCATCCAGATCAGACTCTTCCCCCTCACCCTCACTAGCAATGCTACCAAGTGGTACATTGAGTTACCACGCACTTTAGAAAATACTTTTGGTTCCCTTGCAATGGAATTTCTAAGGCACTTCCAACTACCTATCCACTATTAAACCAGAACGAAACTCCTTACTACCTTATGCCAAGAAACTTCCACTCACATCTCTGATCACATCCATGAATGAAGATGTAGATGGAGGCTTGTCAAGGCCCCTATTCTGATTACCTATTAGCAGACTGGTTCTACAAATCTTTTGTCCCCCCCATTTCAAAGGACGTTTCCATGGCCGATGTGGTTACTAAATATCAATCTATTTGTCATGCCCAACATCTATATCTGATCTATTCACAATCTGGCATGCTTATGATTTACTCCCTAATGCCTCGCGAACTTCCAATGCTCCTGCTACTCAGCAACCCGATGCACATGCTGATGGTATCATCGATGCTACCTTTGGGTCTGTTGTAAAACAATTGGGTGGGCAAGGTTCCCAGTTATCTGTTACTACCGATATCACTCCTACTAACCGATTTTTTTCTCATCAAACCACTGCGATCAAATCTCTGCAGTTTACAACAAAACCCAGTGGTAAGAACAAGAAGAATAAGAAAAAGGATGCTCCTTCTGAAGAGCAGTAGACAACTCAGAACAACCCCAATTAGAAAGCTGCTGCTAAATTTGAGAAAGGAAAGGAAAAAAGATGTCAAGTTACCTTGCAAGATATGCGTTGAGGATTAGTTTACCTATAAATGTCCCCAGCTTCAAGAGTGCACATACTTCCTTGTGCAAAAGGAAACTGGATGGACCCTTGCAGTCCTCAACAAACCTTTTCCTACTCAACAACAACAACATCTTGTATCGAACCCACCACCACCTTCGCAAAGGGGAAATGGCGGTTCACATCCCCCTCCTCCTGGAGAAGGATAATCAACATTTTATTCCTTTGAAACAATTGATTTGTAGACACGAGCCAAGAACTATGGAAATCCTATCCCTAACTCTTTAGACACTGCCTTGAGGTCCATTCCACCCCCGCCTAATGATCTGCATATCGAAAGGTCTATTGTTTATGATGTGATTTGTGTGCCTAAATGGACACTTCAACGAACGACACATAATACATATACACATGCTGCCCAAAACTACAATATTGTAGAATATCTAGCTCAAGTACCCTCTGATATCTCTGCCCTTGAGGTATTACAAACCTTCCCAACACAAAGGAAAGATTTTCTTTCAACCATCGATGGAATTGATCCTTATGATTCTAATCTAGCGATTTACGACATGGGAAATAGTAAGCCCTGCCTCTCCCATCATATTGCATTTCAAGTATAGGTTATGTCGAAAGGAAAATCCATTTGCATTGTCATTGATGAAGGTGCATAGACTTGTATAATGTCTACTTCCTGTTGGCTTGCCTTCGGTTCACCCACTCTCTCACCACCATCAAATTCCCTTAAAGATTTTATGGTCACACTTTCATCCCCAAAGGATACCTTGCTAGCTACCCCATCACTTTGGGTGGGAAAAATGTAATGGTGGATATAGAAGTCGTAGACTGCCATCTCGACTACAATTTTCTTTTGGGACGCAATTGGACTTATGCCATGACTGCCATTGTTTCATTGGTCTTCCAACTCACCCTTTTTCCTTTGGATGGAAAAATTATCACCATGGACCAACTATCCTTCTATACCCCAGATTATTCCCCGTTACCAAGCAACAATGTTCCCTTAGTGGGTGGTATACCTAACTCTTACGTTGGTATTCATACCAGTATTCTGAAGGGTCCCACACTTTTAGGTTGCTTCCTCTCCCACAGCCATATGGTCTCAATGGTCTCTACCATTTTTAATGGCCCCACCGATCCTTGGATCCTCCTAGCCCCTTCTTCCATTGATTCCTATGGAGAGTAGATGCCACTGCCACCAACGGAAATTGCTTATCAAGCTATTTAGTCTGCATCTGACTCTCTCACTACTTTGATTAAGACTAATGGTACCACTTCATCTCCCATCACCACTCCCTCTACTGATCTCCTTAATGAAGTCTTGCCTTAGGATGAGGCTATCCGGGAAATTATGTCTCTAGATAAGCAGTTTTGGGATGATTTTCATCATCACGCTTAAGTATTTTCCCCATATGACGTGAATGCAAACTCTCTTCAAATCCTTCCTTTTGACCAATCTAAGGTTGTTCCTTCTGCCTATATGACTATTCAAACGTTGGATGCAGAAGGTAAGTTGGGTAATGTTTCTAAAAATTTAATCATCAATATCTCGGTCAAAATAGGTATCGTGGAAAACATTTAGATCGGAGTTGATTACACTCTTGAGGATATTGCGAGCTTCACCGAAATTTTTAAGGAATTTTGTGACATATTTGCTTGGTATTATGAGGAAATTCTTGGTATAGATCCATCTATTGTCGAGCATGAGATCAATATTTATGACAATGCCAGGGTTGTACGACAAAGACTTTGACCCTTCCACCCATGGAAAACAACTGCCATCAAGGCATAAGTTGAAAAGTTGTTGTGTGCTGGTTTCATTTATCTCGTTCCTTTAACAAAGTGGGTATCTAATATGGTCCCTGTAGACAAAAAATAAGGTACCATCCACGTATGCATCAAATACCGTGATTTCAATGCTACTTGTCCCAAAGATAACTATCCTACCCCGTTCATTGAGAAAATTATCGACGATTGTGCCGGTTGTGAATCATTTTCCTTTATGGATGGATTCTTAGGATATAACCAAATTGATATCAAATCAACCGATCAATAGAAAACTACCTTCATCTGTCCTTGGGGAACTTTTTCTTATCAAAAACACCCATTCGATCTCAAGAATGCAGGAGAAACGTTTCAAAGGGAAATGGACTACGCCTTTCATGATATGAGACATATCATTCAGGCATACTTGGATGACCTTCCGACCCATTCAAGGAAAAAATCCCAACACCTAGCTCACCTCTAAGCTATTTTTCTTAGGTATCGGTTCTATAATATCCATCTGAATCCACACAAGTGCATATTTTTTGTTAAGTTTGGGAATTTTCTTGTACTTATTACCTCAAAACATGGGA
Organism: Pinus taeda; assembly: GCA_000404065.3. NCBI lineage: Eukaryota > Viridiplantae > Streptophyta > Pinopsida > Pinales > Pinaceae > Pinus > Pinus taeda. The sequence goes on along the minus strand of APFE031586645.1, from coordinate 17,086 downwards.
TAAGGGTTGATCATGATAAGATTAAGGTGATTACTTGATTTCCTACACCACAATCCTTACATCAACTCTAAATTTTACAAGGGAATGCAAACTTCTTACGCCATTTCATCGTCAACTACGCCGAGTTAATGAAAGGTTTCATGCACCTAATAAATAAAGGAGTGCCCTTCTTGTGGGAAAATCAAGCACAACTATTGTTCGATGCCTTGAAAAAGGCACTTACTTCGGCCCCACTTCTGGGCCCTCCTAACTATATGCAAAACTTTTTACTATACCTCGCAACCTCACCATCCTCTATAGGAATGGTGTTGGTCCAAACACATGATGATAATAATGAGCATGTGGTCTTGTTGGACCTGAACTAAGGTATTCACATGTTGAGAAGATCTCGTTAGCAGTATTATTTATTGTTAATCGCTTCTGACATTACATTCTTCTGCACCAAACTACCATCGTTTCCTTGGAGAAACCCATGAGACACATTTTGTCTCTTCAAGTTATTGGAGGGAAACATTCCAAATGGATCGCCATCCTCCAATAATTTGATTTGGTCTTCACCACTGCTAAGTCGAAAAAATACTTAGTCTTCACAAAGCTATTGTCAGATCTTCCTAGAGTCGATCTGGATGAAGTAACCCATGACACTATGCCAGATGAATATGTTTATCTAGTTGAATCTACTGATCCATGGTACAAACAAATTATTGTGTGTCTCCAAACCCAATATTTCTTCCCAAATCTACTGTGAGACGATTGTCGTCACATCCTCCACCAAGAAAAGCACCACCTAGTGCTAAATGATACCTTGTATCAACGTGGCCCTGACTCAGTTCTTTGATGTTGTCTTACTTTGGATGAAGTAGAAAAATTCCTTAATGACTTCCATGCTGGGGCATGTGGTGGTCATCTTTCGGGTATGGATATTGCCTAGAAAATCTTGCGCTGGATACTTCTGGCCAACTTTATTCAAAGATTGTATTATTGTAGTCCAATAGTGTCACCCTTGTCAATTTTTTACAAAGAAACTGTGTGCACCCCCTACCTTGCTTCACTCGGTGGTTGTCGTCGATCCTTTTTCTAAACGAGGTATAAAATTCATCACTTGTAGCCCCACTTCTGCTGATGGTGACGGTTACATTGTTGTTGCCGTTTGCTACTTTATGAAATGCGATGAAGACATCCCTACTTTTAGCGCTGATGGAAAAACTACTGCATTATTCTTGTTTAACTAGGTCATCTGTCGCTTCGGTGTACCCCACACAATCATTACAGACCATGGATCACACTTCCAAAATCACATGATGTCTGACTTAACTTCTATTCTTAGTTTTCGCCAAGATAATCCTTCTTTCTACTACCCACAGGCTAATTTCTAGGTCGAAGCTGTCAATGGTGTCCTCAATACCATGATCCACCTTTAGTATGAAATCACAAAACTTGTTGGAATAGATTTTTATATTCTACGCTTTGGGCATACCCAACATTAGTAAAAATTGTTATAGGATTCACGCCATTTCAACTCACCTGTGGCCAGGAATATATTCTTCCTATTGAGTGCCAAATTCTATCACTCAAACTCGCTAGTGAACTCCTTCCTTGCACCACTGCCAAATAGGAGTGCTTGCTATCACTCAATCATTTGGATGAGACTCTTTGAGATGTGGCACTTGCTCTCGAAGCACATAAATTCCAAGTCAAATCTCAATACGACAAACGTGTCAAGTCTCATTCTTACTAAGAAGGTGATCTTCTCTTAGTTTACAATTAAAAACATGACCTCTTGGGGTTATGAAGACTTCAACCATTTTGGATTGGTCCATTTGTTGTCACTAATTTTATTTCAAAAGGAGCCTACAAACTTCAGGATTGTGATGGAATCCCACTCGTAGAGCCCCACAATGGGCTCCATCTCAAACTGTCTTTTGCCTAGTGCTTCACTAAGCACATGCTTTGTCATTTTATGTATATAAGTTTGTTTCTTTTTTGTGTGTCTGGGTACTTTTGGATTTCGATGGTTATTTGTCTCATGCATGCATATTATTTTGCACAAATGTCCAATTCACTCTTTCCATGCATCGGATATGCAGATGGTGCCAATCGTCACACATGACACATTGTATTAGTTGCTTGGGTTCTTTATACACCCGAGTCAGAGCTACTTAGTTTTGGGGGGGTCTTCCTTGGTTATGCTACCAACAAAATTGTTGAGTATATGTCTATCATCGATCTCCTTATGTAAACTATATATCTCGACATCTCAAATTTAGTAGTCACGCTAGACTCTCAGTTGAGTGTTATGCATTTGAACAATCATTATCACATTTGTAATTCAATCTTATTGCGTCACTTTTTAAGAGTAAGGCTTTTGGAATGTCATTTTCGGTTTCTTAGTTATAAACACATTCCATGAGAATCTAATGCATTAGATGATTCATTAACTAACTATTTATTAGATTGGCATCTGTCACATTCTTTTTAAGTTGCATACATGAATGAAAAAAATCATTATAAAATTTACATAAAACATATCAAATGCACAAAAAATCGCCAAAAACTATTTGTATATATATATATATATATATATATATATATGGTTTCCTATCTTTTACATCCAAAAAATTCCCAAAACTTGGGTGTTTTATACAAAATGAATTCACCGAGCCTTGCCCTAACACCCTATGGCTATCCTCTACTCCTGCTGAGCTTGCTGCTCATGGTAACAGATCACTTCTCTAGCTAACCTCCTCAGAGGAACTAAAAATCTGTCTGGTACACCCATTGTGTGCTATTGCATATGGATAGGTATCTATCTCATGGGAAGAGGCATCACACCCATGCTCAGACCTTCGAGGTTCCTAGAAACCTTAGGCAAAATCTGTGTGTCATCCCCATATTTGGCGGCTTTTGTGGCCCCTACTTCTACTCCAACCCCAGGTAGTTAATCATCACACCTTGCATGTCGAGGTATACTCACGATATGAACGAGAGCCACATCTGTGTCATAAAAATTTCCTTATCAAATTGTTTTTCACCCTTAACAAAAAAAATTGTATAAACTTCAAAAGAAAAAAATTACTTTTGTCACTGATTTTTCCTCTTACCCAGTGGCCTGTACTATGTGCCCAGTGGAAAAACCAGCTCTAAATACCCTGTATAGTTCATCCCTGCATACGGGAAGTCCCCAATCATGGAAATTTGGCCTTCAAGCTAGTCAAAGAAGTCATAATCAAACTAGTGCCTAATAGGTCCAACTCTTGTACGAGGTACTAAGGCTGCCCATCTATATTTCTTGGGCTCCATTGGACCTGCTAAGCCTAGACTCACCCTTGGCCTCAACACGAAAACTCTCTCTAGCATAAATTTGACAACCAATGTACCATACCTAAATTCCCTTTGGGCTCGAGTCTTGCAAGCTATCAGTTCTTCTTTCACCTTATGAAGAACACTCTCACACCAATTGAAAACTTGCGGCTGCAACTAGTCCAATGCCAGTAACATCTGGGATTTAATAGCCACATTTTGGCTCTTAGCCCGTGCTAGTTGTACTATCATCCATAGTATAAACCTCATTGGTCTCACTCTCACCCGTTCTACTGGAATTTTATTGCTGATTAGTTGACTGCCTAGTGTGGAATAGGTGCGAATCAAATCCACAGTGGTTCTAGGATCTGCATTCTCTCCTGTCAAGTTTACACGTAAACCTCTACATGACAACTAGCAAGGAAATATATGTCGTCTCACTCAATTGAGGGCTCATGAACCCCAATTATGAACACCTTATGATGTTCAACCCACCATTAGATTATCCAACTTAAGAGATCCTCCTAACCTTTCACCAAATCAAGTCTAGCATGCTTCAACAATCTGTATCTCCTCTGAGAGGCTAAACATGTTGGATAATTTAATATTTGTAATTCCTCTCGATCGTGTGCTCTTTCTCTCCAAAAGATCATTTTGATAAGCTGATTCTTGCAATACAAGAAACCATAGTTAGTATTTTTCTTGCTGCATAAGCCCAGAAACTGAGGAATTCCCTTTTTCTCATCACCTGTCTAGCTAATGTGCCCCCCTTTATACCATAGAGCTTTCTAACGCGTCCCTCCCTCATGAGAAGGGAGTGCTAACGTGTTTCAATAGCTTTAGAGGCCACGTTACCTAGACAAGCCATCTAGGGATAGCCAGAAAACTCAAAATTACCAATGAAAAAAAATAATTAAGGAATCAAATGCTAGTTCAGGATCAATGTTGTTACCTGGAATTGATGGGAGGTCAAATGGTTGCACGGTGTGCCCACAATCACTGTCGGAAGTTTTTCTCCCTTTTTCTCTCCAAACTACTCTCAGCGACTCAAACTAGTGCTAATGAGGACTTGTTTGCCCTTTTATAAATGCTCTAGAGGTATGAATTAACCAATCTTGTGTCTGTTATGAGAAGTTATTTTACATGTTTATTTCTCATACACCAGGTAACTATTATTGCAAATATTTTTATGATCTAAGTGAATATTTTGCAAACATGACCAACATTGACTTGGAATGAGCATATTATTTTTAGGGAAATTTTCTTGTTCTTTAAATGAAAAAACCGTGAGTTACCTTCTTTGGGCTCATAAACATCCTATGAAGAAGATTTGAGCGCTTATTTTTCTCTCTTTAAATTGAAAAAGATACTTCGAGTTTTCTTTGTTTGAATCGATTAACAAAATTTATGAAGATTATTGAGTTTAATCCATCTTCTCGTACCGTAACAAAATGAGGAATACATCTATTAAGCATAGGTTTCTCACTTTATCCGGACTCAATGGACTAACTTACAGAAAAGGAAATGTGCAAGGTATACTATTAACCCATTGTCTCACCTGGTTATCAACCATGACAAAGGAACCTCTTGGAGTCATCTTTATGAACTTTTCAGACTCTCTAAATATGTAAAGACCAGCAAGACTAAGCTTCCCGGTCAATTGATTTTGTGCCCATTATTGTTCAAGGGATCAACCTACTCTTTGCTTCCTATGTCAACCATCCACTCACTCATATGCCATTTTTTCCTTGAGTCAGTTTTCCCCATTATTCTAAACTATCTTCAAAGCAATAATTCTTATACTATTTCGTGTTAATTGATGTAGGACACCTCATTTCCTACCTTTGACAAGTCTCATGCTATCGAATCCAACACCTTATCTAGCAAATAGATCCAATAACATCTCAATACCCTAGAACTTGTAATCTTTAGTGGTAGGTTTCACTGCATATGAATTGGGGTTTTCATCATTGGCTCCCTTTTGAACGATTCTATGAGTGTTCGATGTCAAGACATCTGATTCACACTCGCTAGACCATACTGTGCATCTTGGAGACCATAATCCTTATCGGTGGCCATCCTTGCGCTTGTTAACGATTTTCATCATTGACCGGTAATCAAATGATTTCTCACATGTTCGACCTCAACTCTTTATTCACATGTGTAGAAATATGCTATTTTTGTAAGTGGTGACCAAGACCTTGGGTAGAGGATTGCATCACTTAACTTTGTTTCCTCTCCCAAGCTGCAACCATTGTTTCAGAGACAACCTATCCGATTGATCAAATTAAGAAAACACTTCACATTATGCCTATCAATGGACATGACAACCATACCTTCTATGGAAATCACTCTAATTTTTCTATTGAGCATGGGAATTCCCGACTCAGGACATGTTTATATATTTTGTCATATGCTGTTGTTTTCAGGTCTCCGTCAGTTCCAAAGTTCCAATCCTCTCTCTCTTCAGCTACAATTTGTAAATTATTTTGGCCATCATATTCTTCTATGACCTCACACTTTAGGGGGCATCTATTATATAGGAAATGACCTCTAATGTAAGAAAACCTAAGTTATATGCCTATTTTCCAAGGTAACACACCTCAGAAAAAACCGTACAACATGCTAACGTGGTCCATTATCCAAAAAACCGCGTTAACCTAGGAATGAACGCTATTTTTTTCCTATAGGGTCACGTTACTGCACTTTCACAAAATTATGAAGGCTAAATATGAGTTAATTTACTGACACTCCATATTTCACCTCAAGATTGACTCCAAAAAGTCGAAAAGATTCGCCTCAGACCTATATTTGGGAAATTTCTTATCCTAATAAAAGCAAACAAATAAGGAAAGAGCAATAAAGTAGAGGCAACATCTAGCCTTTTTCCAAAGGAGATTCATGGATAAGTTGGAAAAAGATGAGCCTCCCATTGCCTATATATTAGAGGCTAGGCCATAGTAATGGAGGTCAAAATTTGTGCATCGTTATGTTGTCGAGACGCTTTTGAGAGAGAGAGAGAGAGCGAAAGAGAGGAGATAGGAGCTAAGGGAAGAATTTTTACAACAATCATGGTTGTATTCATTCTTCTAAGAGTTAATAATATAGATTTGTTGTTGTTCTATCTATGTCATGATTTTGATACATTCGTTCTATATGTGTTGATCAAATGATTACTAATATCTTTTCATTGATGCATTCAACTTTTATGTGCTATCTTATGTTAATATGCTGAATTTCTAAGGTTTCCTATATGCTACAGAGATTAATTGGTTTCTATTTCTCATGCACATACCAAACTTGGAGTTGGTCGAGGATCATTTATTTGCTACACTGAAAGCTCCAGCCTGATCTGCACCCATGATAAGTTGGTAACTTCTTTCCAATACCTTATCAATTTCTAGTTAACATCTGCATGCTTGAATCTATCATGTGTGGAAAATCGCAGGTCCCTTAATTCTATCTGCCTTAGGTTTCGGGAAACCTGGAAGGGTTTTCTGACTACCACCCTTGCACTAATCCCTATAATTGTTCATCTTGAATAGATTTACTAGTACAAAGTCGATATATAAATTGATACATATTTAATTTACAAATAAACGTTTCTTTTTTAAATATAAAATATGGATGGTTCATTATGTCATAAGGTGTTCCCTTCAGTGTTACCTTACCACTGATGGGATGTTTTGTGCATACTCGCCATTGATGTCATACAATGACCATCAAACCTAGTTTTTTCCGTACATCCCTTCACGTCGACCATTCATACCTAAGAGTGTCCAATGACTTAAGATGTTTGTAAATGACCATTGATCCTTCCTTGATCATCCATGCCTTTGGAGAGATGTCTTTGGTTTGTTGGGATGGTTTTCATACTATTAATTGTGCAACTTGAATAGATCTAATAGTACAAAGTTGATATAGAAATTGATACCTATTAAATTTACAAATAAACATTTCTTATTTAAATATAAAATATGAATGGGAGACCCAAGGGTTAGCTCAATTGGTTGAGTCCCCATTGTTAAGTACCTCGCTGATCGGGAGGTCACAGGGTCAATTCTCCTCGACACCCTTGGGTTAGGCCGTGCTAGTTTGGACTAAAGGCTTTAAAAGATTCCCTTCGGGGTTGATTTGCCGAGATTTTTCCAAGGGAAAAAAATAAAATATAAATGGGTCATTACATCATAAGGTGTTCCCTTCAATGTTACCTTACCACTGATGGGATTTTTTGTGGGTACTGGCCATTTACATCATACAACAACCATCAAACTTGGTTTTTCTATATATCCCTTCACGTCTGTTGAAAAGTGTGCAACAAGAAATGCTTGTTGAGAATGCAACAAGATGATGGAGCTTAGTGGAAAGGAGTCGCCTTCACTAAGTGGGCCCGCAGGCTATTTTTGGCGCAAGTCTATTTTTAGACATATGGATCATGTCTTTGGATTGCAGGTTGCTGTTTATGGATGATTGATCAAGTTGGGAAAAATAGATGGACTTCTATTTTTAGATCACAGCGGAGTGACTGCTCAGTCTAAATATAGAACAGTCAAATATTATTAGCTCATAATAATATTTAGACTATAAACTTTGTCTTATTCTCTTGGAGCACTTCAGGATGAGCTACGGATGTGGTACATGCAGATCCCAGAAGGAAATACGTGGTTACCTATGGGATGACTAATATTTGCATGCAGGACCTCAGTTAGAACTCAAGTGAGTTGAGTTTAGTGGACTGGAGGTGCAGTTGATGGAGTTGTGTTCAGTTTAGCTTTGTTAAACTAGTTGTATTTAGTCTAACTGGAAATAGACTAGAGATGAGTTGGGTGAATTAGTTATTAATTAATT
>APFE031586633.1:86975-116099 GCA_000404065.3 Pinus taeda | reverse complement strand
TAAAGCATGAGGTCGTTAATCTTTTGATGTCGGGTGAAATGCTTTACCATGAGGATCCGAAGTTTTTTCGAGCTAGGAGGCGACCTGTAATAAGATACAATACAATACATTATCTTCATAATAGTTTTCATGATATATCTGAGGTGGGCATTCCCATGCTCAGGTTTATAAATGCACTTTCATGTACATAGGATAGACAATCGTCTGTGTAGCAGACTGATGATTCAGACGGAGTCATCATCCTTTGATTTGGATGATCATCTGTTCGACAATGATGCACATTTGATGTCTTTATATTGCTGAATATATTGCAGCCCAGATGGATGAAACTAGATCCGGGGTCTTCAAAACTCGTTCCATCTTCACTCGGAGTACAAGTCAATCCATGTGAAAAATGTTCTGGAGTCAAACATGGAAAGACATTACCTGATTACCAGCCAATGATGTAAGCAGTTAACAGGCGCGAGAGGAGGCACCAACAATGACAATGACCCTCAAGGTACTACAGTACAATTCATGTGGTGTGAAAAAGGACTTGGCGTCAAACACCACGCAAAATCTTACGGTCGAAGGCCATTGATGTAAACCTATCGCCGAAAGTGAGAAACTTGCCATTGAGGCATTCAAGCTTCAAAGTACTGGAAGGGGTTGTTCCAAAGTCAACTTCTTGGATAATGAGCTGATGCCAACAAAACATGACCCGTCATAGGAGGGCCTTAATGAATCTCACATCTATGACACGGAAAGGGGCAAATGATTTTGGAGGTGAAAACGATCTGATGATACAGGGTTCAGGGTGGCGATCATGAAAGAATGGAGCGTGAATGTATTGCAGCGGATGAGACACAAATGAATTCTCTGAGGGACTTCTCTTGAACATATCAGCGACACTGAAGATGGATTGGTAGCATTAACCCCAAAGATGAATGGTGTGATGGACCAATGGTGATATGACTAGTGAACGGAACAACCCAACTCGACTCGGATGCGGAGAGAAAGTGTCATGTTCAAGAGCGACTTGCTACCAATAAAGTTTCTTCAAGTTTTCTTCCCAATTTTCCCAGTCATTGCTGACCAGTACCTCTTTAGTTTTTTCAAGCTTCAGGAGGATAACATATGATTGTTCTAGAATTCTCCCTTCGGGCGAACCTGTCGCTATTTTTTAACGAGCCTAGCGACAGTGAAACTCGTTCTCGTCCATTTGGACAAGTTTGTCGCTATTAGGTTTTAACGAGTTTAATGACAAAGATAACTCGGTCCTTTTCAATTTTAGAGAGTCTGAAATGGACGGAAAGGAAAATCCAATGATTATTTTTCTTCATATAATCTATTAAGTCCGAAAAAGCGTAAAATAATACGAAGGGGATGAATTTTCGATAGTTTTAACAAGCCGAACAAGACAAGCGCTCAATCTTTTTGTGTAATAATCTCTCAAGTCCAAAAAGATTAAAATATAGAGGAGGGATATCACTTCCAATGACTTTAACGATCCGGAGAGGCTAATCGCTCGAAAATATTTTCATATTTTATGAGTCAGTTGAAAAGATCTTAAAGGAGACTCGTTTTCTAAGGAACAAGTGATGATTTCGGGTAGCGGCTGATTCCAGGTAAGGTTTGGAATTTTCCAATCACAACAGTGTCACAAGGATGGCTAACAAAATCACTCTTCGTAGGTGTTCCTCGAAAGGGGTAAACAATCAAATAGAGGTGAATGATCGGCTAAAATAGAGTGGAGGTGATGATGAGAACACGACAAAGGCTCAAAAGTTGATGATAATGCATTCGCAATGGTTATTTACCAGGGATCAGTTCATTTTTTAATGAGCTTAAAGTCTGGGGGAAACATTTGCTCATTGCTTATGTTTACTTTTTAACAAGCTTGAATTCCATGTTAAAAATACTCGTGCTAGTCATATAATAATGATATCTCATCTAAGATGCCATTTTTTATGGAGCTTGCACCTTTTAAAGCTTTGCCTCGAATCCTTTCTTTATGCAAGCTAGGAAACGACCAATCCTATGAGTTTAAAGGGTTAGAGGACCTACAAATTTTAAAAATAAATGGTTGTTTTTCACTTGCATGCAAAAAGGTTTGCATGCCCCCAGGTATAATGAAAAATTTCCAGGTTACCATATAGTAGCTCTTACTTTTGCAAGATAGTTTCCATCCACATCGTAGATAAAAACACTTCCTGGCTTAGTCCATCTAGACTAGAGTGGTTCATCCCAACCTCCTAACCTTGACGAGGGAATCTTATTCTGGTCTAACTCCCTTTCCCTGTAAGGACGAGTGTCAGATCAATCATCTTCCTCTGCAGAAACCTACTTTATACCTATAGTTTCCCTACCGAAGCAGGCCAGGGTGCATGCCCCCTGGGTTTCAGCCATATCCTCCCGAATCACTCGCGCTCATCAAGTGAACGGACTGGAGATTGATGAGACATTCCTTACATGAAAAGACCATTTAGGGATGGAATTTGACTATTTTCTATCTGTGAACCGGGGAATGACATCTGGTTTACGAGCTTGACCACTCTGCCTTTATGTGGAAAACACATTAGTGAGGAGACGACAGCTCCCATGCAATAAATATAGTCACACCCAAGGAGTATATTATAATCTAGGGGTCCTTGGACTACCGTCACATTCATGTGAATGGTTTTCCTTCTGAAAGTAATGGGCACATTGGGAAGGATCCCTAATGGTCGACTGGTTCCTTTGTCAAAGCTTGTCAGATTTCTCATTTCAGGCAGAAGCGATGGCGAACCCAACACTTTCCAAGTAGTTGAGGAAAGGATACTCACATAAGCCCATTCATCTATGATGGTACCAGCCATGACCATTCTATTAGCTTGTACAATGATTCAGAATGGTACACTAGCTGGTAAACACGGTCTGCCTAGTAGATTCCAATCGAAGGAAATGACTAGGTTGCTTGGAGGTGGGACTAAATAGATGGCCAGATACGACTTTGATGAACTTCCTTGCTGTGGTAAAGGAATGGGTAGACTACCCCCAAGTTCATCAGGGTCAGTGTTTACGAAAATAATTTGAACTGCGTCGTTCTCTTTCTCTTCAGTGATGGTATCACTTGAAGATGATCCCTCTGAAGGCAAAACCGGGTCAACTGTTGCCTCGACCTTTTGACTTTCGTTAGGTATGGATTCATAGGGTTCATTTTCAATGATAGACGCTTCGACCAACCATAATGGTGTGTCGGTCGGATTTTCAACCAGTGGTGGACTCAGCAAGAGTTTCTTATATCTAGGAGGGAGCCGTAGCGGTGAAGCAGGACGGTCATCCAAAACTCTTTTGGATTCATCTAGAAAGGGACAACGGTGGACGGCGTGATCGCCTTCACACAGTTTACAAGGTAATTTGTGATTCCTTTTTGTCCAGATACTTCACTTTCATTGGTTGACGGTGTACTTTCAACATGATCGTTAGATGTTGACGACACCATATTGTGCAGACGAGGAGACCAATCCCTTAAGATCCAAGGGATGCAAGGACAATATCGATGATAGTGATCTCCTTTGAAAATGACACATGGAGATTTAGGTTTAGACGGTGTGGTGTGAAGATTTTCACTAGACGACACATGGTTGCCCCCTTTTGCTTTTGGCTCCTTCTTCTTCTTTTCCTCTTTCTCTTTCCGCTTCTTCTTCTTCTCAGTTACTTGATCTTTAGCTTTACCAGCTCCATCAAGCGAAGAGGAAGGAGGAGAGGGAGAAACAGATGAAGTGGAAGGTTGGGGGGTAACTCTAGTATCACCTAGTTGTTGACTTGACTGTTCAGGAATTATGGTATTCTAAATGACAGAGGTAGAGAAGAGCCATATGGGGAAACCAATCGTCAACCCTGGAAGTGACAATGTGGCCATATGGGGTGCACCAACATCTCCCCAAGCGGAGAAAGGACTAGGATTTTCTCCAAGGGGAAATCCTTGGTTGGTAGACTCCATTTTTCTCAACCTAAAGACCAATGAGGGAACTTGTGATGTTATTTTGATTAAAATAAATTTTAGATGCTTTGAAACAACTTGTTTTTCAATTTTTAAGAGTCGAGAAAAAACAAAAGATGACTCTAGTCGCCTTCGATTTTTAATGAGCCTGAAGTGACAAGTGCTCAAATGGACCTTTTGATTTGCGGAGTTTGAAAAGGAATGAAAGAGACTTTTCTAGAAATCTAGGCAGAGGGATTACCAAACCAATCGAAAAACTGCAGAATACTTTTTATGGTACGACAGTCAATCTTCCTGAATGTTGTGTTCAGTGCATTGCGATCGATAGGGCAGCAGACATGGCTTCCTAAGGATAAAGGATATAGCCTATTGTGGTTTCCCAGTATATACTCGATGGTACGTGGGAGCACAAGCCGGTACTGGCACTTGTCGTTTCAAAGTGGAGGAATCACCCAACCAACAATGAAAACAACAATTACCAGGTTTTACAACGCCAGAATATGTCTCTAGCCTAGGCTTCTAAATGTTGCGCGTTAGGTTCCAAAGTGTTTTTAGATTCATTAAATTTATTTTACAGTTGATCTTGTTTAAAAATTTTCCTTTCAGGTTCACCACATGATGTGTATACAATTCCTAAAATGCAGTCGAAAATGATAAACAAATGTTTAATCTTCTTTTGGCAATGAAAATCCTAGCTACTAAGGAAAGAGAACTGAGAGTCTTTCAACAAAGAGCACAGAGCACACACTAAATGCACCGTCTTAAATCAAACCAAGTAGTATAAATGCAAATGCACATGCATGTATTTTTTTTTAGCCTTATTAATGTGTGAAGGACAAGAAGAACGCTAAGTGCAAATTTGAATTATTTTCCAAAGCGACAATACTAACAAATTTATTTTTCAAAATGAAGTGAAGATAAGGACGACACTTTGTGATTTCGAAATGAAAATTGTTTTCGACACTTTAAAAACTACTAATACAAATCACATACAAGAGTAACAGTACAATCGACTATCAAGAACAATGGGATTCTCTTCTATGACTGAAAACGACACTTGCGACACTTCCAGATCAAGGAACGACAATCTGATTACACTACTTCTTTGTAAAAGAGAACTAAAAATGGCGCACAATACATAAAAAACACTTACAGTTCTTTGCACAATGGAGGTGGAATGATGGAAGAGAAGAAGGTTTCCACAGAGATATACTGACCACAGACAACAAAACTCCTGAATAGAACTGAAAAGAGTGAAGAAAAACTAAAGTCTGTAGGTAAAATTAACCTTCCCTGACCATCACACCTATCACATAGGGAACCTAGTGTGCAACGCACCTACTGCACATGGGAAGTACAATGCATATAGACTGCCTTGAAGGGAGGGTGCGATGGTACTAGTGCGATACTTTTATCCAGTCTTTAATCACAATTTGCAGTTCAGTTCAGGGATTTAGGCCGAGTAAGTGATGTTCAGTAAATATAAATCCCAAGGGTTGATCAAAGGAGGTTACTAGAGCCACCACTTAGGGAAATTAGAGTGTTTGTAGATCGATTGTTCAATTTATAAACAAAACCTGGAGATAGAATGAAGCAACATTGATCTACTTTGCACTTGCATAGCAAATGCAGTTCAAAGGCTAGCTAGCTTGACTTCAGGCTTCTTCTGTAAGTTTATAAAACAAACAAAAATACACTAACAAACAATCTACTCGCTCCCCATTGGAGTCACCATTTTGTTACCGGGAATAGTGTCCACTTAGAGCTACTATTCCCACTAAGACTGGTAGCTATCTTAGAAAAAAACACGTTAAAACTACTTTCATTTTCCTTTATGAAAAATAGACAAGAGGGGAACAGAGGACACCAACCTTTGTCTTGTGCTTCGTTCCTTGCTCGGTTCCTCTCCTTTTCAATAGATATTTGCCACTCCTTCTTTCTCTACACAGCTTTAGAGAGCACCTATGGAATCAAAGCAGCATAATACTATCGAAGAACAATGATCTACATTCATAAACAAGACAGGACCAGATATGTATTAACCACACAAATGCATATACAATCAAACATACACGAATGTGGAGGAAAATTTGAATAGCTTTATTAATATCAAGAATAGCAAGAGGACTACAACCAATTGTTCTGACCCAACATCATCCTCCAACAAGAAATCCCTTCTTCACCTCAAGTAAATCTTAGGTCACCCAACACTATGATGTTACACCAGAAAACCAATAGAACTTCTCTACAAGATACAAGATTCCAGCCTCTGGATCTCTATGATGAGGGATCCATATATAGATGATTGTAGGGGGGTGAGTCAGCTTTTGTGATTTTGATTAGTGTCCTCTCTCTGATATTTCTTAATTCTGCTTGGAGATTGACGATCTCTTACTCATCCCTGGTCGAAGTCAGAGAGGCAAGTGTCAGAGGGGAAGTTTCTAGAAGATTCTATGATCTTCCACCTCACAAACTGTCTCTGCCATTTGTCCATTCTTGTCCATCGCACCCTACAGAGGGGCCATCCAGTATGCATCGCATCCTTTACACTGGGAAGGTGATATGCATCGCACCCTCTGCACTGGGCATTCAGTATGGTCCAGTTTTGACCATTTCTGAGCAGTTTTCTGTGGAGAACTTCTCGGAGATGAAGTAATCAGCTGACCTTGTTCCTTTAGGTAGTGAAGCAAAACTTTTAGGGACTTAGGAGCCCTCAGTTTATGGACATTTATGATTGGGGTTGTAGTGCCCAAAAATGTCTATAACATGAAGACACCTATAGAGGTTTTTTCAGTGAAGCAGCCAGATGTAAGTCACTTCTGTATCTTTGGATCACCAGTTTACTGTCATGTGACCAAAGATGCTTGAAAGAAGCTAGACCCAACAACTAAGTTGGGAATATTTATGGGGTATACGGATACACCTCACAACTACCAGGTGTTTCTGCTTGCCAGTCAGAGGATACTAGTTCATAGGGATCTGAAGTTTGATGAGTAGTGAGCCATGCGAGAGTCACTTGAGAGGGTGCTCAAGTTGTATGGTGATGATGATGAACTACTGGTTCCTAAGGCGGAGGAGCCTCCTAATGATGCGGAGTAGCCACATGTAAAGATTCTAGTGGTGGAGATCACCACTACTAGAGAGTCTTCCAAAGAGGGATGGAAACACTATTTGGAAGCTGACAGATTGATGCAGGATGCGAGAGAGAATGTGGGTAGCCATCCTCTCATTGCAAACAGAGGAGATCTCCCGATAGATACACTGGCTACACGACCCTGGTTGGGTAGTGTGTAGTGACCGAGCCTTCTTCTTTTGAGGAGGCAATGGAACAACCAGTTTTGATGGATGCGATGGTGGAGGAGTATGATTCTATCACGAGGAACAGTGTATGGGATCTTGTTCCTAGACCGGGGGCCAAGTTAGTGGTTACTTCCTAATGGCTTTACAAGGTAAAGCAGGTAGTTAATGGTAGTATTGAGAAACATAAGGCAAGATTTGTTGCCCGTGGTTTCTCATAGGTTGAGGGGATTGACTATGATGAGACCTTTGCTCCTGTTGAAAAGTACTCATCAGTCAGATCGATTCTATCACTATCAGCACAAATAGGTTGTAAGGTCTATCAGATGGATGTGAAGACATATTTCCTCAATGGGGAGATTGAGGAAGAGGTATACATTGAGTAGCCCTAAAGATTTGAGACCTTCGATCGTGAGTCACATGTGTGTCAGCTCAAGCGAGCATTGTATGGGCTGAAGAAAGCACCTCGTGCTTGGTATACCAGGATCGACAGCTATTTCACTAGGTTGGGCTTCACCAAGAGTGAAGCAGATGCAAACCTCTACCACATCATTGTAGATGGTAAGCTATTGATTATTGTACTTTATTTCGGTGATCTGATTTTGACAGGTGATGATGAGTTGATCAAGTCTTTCAAGAAGGATTTTGCAAGAGTGTTTGAGATGAGGGACATGGGCCTCATGCACTACTTTCTAGGCATGTAGGTGTGGTAGAGAGATGGGGAAGTATTTGTTTCTCAAGGCAAGTATGCCAATGAGATACTGAGGCACTTCCACATGGATATGTAAAAGCCCATGGAGACTCCTCTAGCAGGTAACTAGAGGAAGGAGGATGCTACTTCAGGTTAGGTAGTAGTTGCTATAGTTTATCGGCAGCTTGTGGGTTCACTCATGTATCTAGTGAACACACAACCAGATTTGTGCTTTGCAGTGAACCAGTTGAGTCAAGCTATGGTTTAGCCAACCAAGTTATTTTGGAAGGCGGCAAAGCATGTGCTAAGATATCTCAGAGGCACTACACAGTATGGATTATGGTACAAGCGGACAGAGGAAGTGAAGCTCCAAGGCTTCATAGATGCAGATTGGGTAGGTAGTCCGTCAGACAAGAAGAGAACTTCTGGAGGGATCTTCAACCTTGGGTCAGCTGCAGTTTCTTGGTATATCCAAAAACAAAGATCAGTTGCACTTAGCTCAGCGAAGGCAGAGTACATGGCAACAAGTCAGGCTGCATGTGAGGCCATCTGGATGTGGAAGATCCTAGTGGGATTGTTTGGTCAGATGATGGATCCGATAGTGATATACTATGATAATTAGAGTTGCATTATACTCTCTGAGAATCTAGTGTTTCATGATAGGTCCAAGCATATAGATATACATTATCATCATCTACGAGATTGTGTGGTCAAGAGGATCATGATGTTGCAATATATTTCGACCGAGGAATAGGATGCTGATATTTTGACAAAGGCATTGTCAAAGCGAAAGTTTGAGTTCCATAGAGACAGGATTGGGGTTGCTGATAATCCCTTTCTTGTTGACAGGGAGTGTTGAAAATTGTGCAACAAGAAATGCTAAATTTAGAATGTGCTAAAAATAGACATGCTAAAAATAACATGTCTAAAATTAGCAGTTTGGCCAGTGAGGTCATTGGCCACATTGGGTGAGAGGTGAAACTGCTAAAAATAGAAAGTTCTAAAAATAGAATTTCTGGGTCCCTTCCTATTTATAGTAGTCCCTAATCTATCTATAGGAAGTAAAATTAATTGTGGTCTTAACAACAATTTGAAATATTAATTAATTAATTCAGTTGAGTTAATTAATTAAGGAAATTTGAATTTGAAGTCTTTGTGAGCATGCACGTGAGTTTCCTCCACTGATTGAGGGAATAAGCATGAGTTCTATAATGAGAGAATCAGTTGACTTAGTTCTTACTAGTCAAGTCTAGTTATATTATTTTAACAAGTTGTTAAAATAATAAAATATAGCTTCTTAATGCTTGCATGCATGTGATAACTATTATTTTAGATAGCTGAGGATTCACTCATGGATAACTATTGCATGTCAGTTCTGTCAAAGACCCAGTTGAGATCAGATGTGGGATAGTGTATTATCAGATGCTTAACTATTTCTAGTAAGTAGTTTTTGCATGGTTGAGGAACTAGTGTTCTCAAGGAATATGTAGTTGGACCATTGGTTGTTTTTGGTATGTTGGAATTAATAGCATATGCTTTTGCTATTATTTCCTAAGACAACTATGTAAGAACCATAGGGAAAGCCCATATAAACAGGGCTTGGGTGGTTCATGAGACATATCTTCATATCTTCATAGTTCATTGAGAACTGAATAGCTTGAGAGCTAATTTTTTTTGTATTGTGAAGAGGATTTCCACTTGATTGATAATACGTGGTTAGGGTTTTGTGCTGGTGCTTTTCCCTGGATGTATCTTGTGTTATGTGTGATTAATTCTCTTGATTAGTTATGCATGTTTCTACTTGATGTTGCTCATGATTTCGATTATGCTTCCACTTAATGTTTTGTAGAAGTAGAACAAGTATTATGCTTTAGGATATTGCATATATCGGTTTGTTCTACAGGTGAAATTTCTACATAATTTTTCTCCCCATGAGTGTGACAACAACATGCCATACTTAGGGGGGAATTTCTCCAACCACTATATCCATCACTGGACTTTTAGTAGGGATTTGGGCTAAAGTAACACATAGGTCTTTGATAAGATCTAGGCATATAAATTTTTGTTGTAGAGGCTACAACCACCCTCAAAAAATTTTCCTTAGTCCATTTTGGAGCCTCCCTACCAACCTTGCACATCATCTTGTCTTGCTTCATCAAGTACAAAAGATTCAATGTTTTTCTTGCACAAAGGTAGCTTGTCGATCATAGCTCAATGCATTCCCCTCACAAGTTGATCACTCAAGCTTGGTCTAGATGTAGGCTGAGCAGCTTCCTGAAGAAAATTGTGCATTTCTAGAGGGCAACCAGCCTTCCATCCAGAAATTGCACAATTTTTGTTTGGTAGCCTGCTCGGCTCCAGAATTACGCAATTCTACCAGTCAACACTCCCAGCGGGAATTCCACAATTTTCCACCCAGAAATATCACAAATCTCCTAGGAAAACAACCCAACGCCGAGCCATAATGCGCATTTCCTTCAAGAAATCGAAAAACCTCTTGCATGTGAAAATGAGTTGACTAGTTCCCTCTGGGACTGAGAAAAAGAGACTTGCATGCATGGGCTACTTCTCCAAGGCATCATGCAAAGGTATCTCTTGTTTCAGGCATCTATGTTTAGGAAGTGGAGGTTACATGCAAGGAACATTTTAGAAACCTCCCACCAAGTGTCACTTTCTCTAGATTTGTGGCATGTGCATCACAAACTCGATGTTATCGAAAGTCATCAACTAGACGCTGCAGAGCTCATTCCTGACATCAACCTTGCAGATCTAACATCCCACATCACATCTAAGAGTAGTTGGCACATTCAGCTCAGCTATTTTGGGGTGAGCCCACTTCCCATGCCTTGTGTTGCATTTCTATTGCTTTTTGTGTTTTCAGTTGTATTAGTATCGTTTTCTTGATTTCCTTAAATGCTTGCTGTCATTTACATGTGTATTAGCTTATCCTAGCATCATTTTAGTCTTCGTCAACATCTCATTGTTGTCACATGCATGAAACTGTTTTTCATGAATGGTGACTGATTTGGTGACTCGCTTGACCCACATGCATGTTTTTCCATTTTCTGAATCTGTCTTTAACCATTTGCATGCATGATCATTCACTTATGCTTACACTCAGTATCAGCATGCATTCACATTCACATTCATGTTCAATTGCCCATCGGTGAGTTTGGCCAACCTTGGCCTAGACTTTGCCTCACTAGAGAGCATTGCACAATCCTGAGAGGGAAGGCTCTACCTTCATCTCTTTGGAGGAGTAGGCAAATGTGGCTGAAACATTCCACTGTTGGGGCTAGCAGGCTTACATGGATGTATTTTATGATTATGACTTACACTTATTAATATAATAAGAGCCAACACATTTTCATGCATATTTTATTATTTTAGTTGGACTATTCCATTTGCTTAGTAATATATGTTGTTTAATTTACGTAGTTGTGTATGAAAAACTTTGTATGCAATTATATGAATCTTGTTGTAGATATGTTGTTGGTTTAACCATCACTTTGGATTTCCGACTGAGCTACTTTCCAGCTTGTGATGCAACTTTGCTCGTGTGTTACCTTCTTAGCTAAGTACTTCTACAAGTTGTCAAGGGGCGCACTCATCTCACCCCCCATGTGTTAGAACATCTCATTCACCTTCCTTGACTCACTGCAATGGTCACACCCTTGCTACTGATAGAATTATCTTACTTTCCTCTGTGCGACATCATGGTCAAGGAATTACCTTACGACCCACTATTGGGACTCCTACACCAAATGGTTTGAGGCCTAATTGGGACTTCTTATTGGGGAGATCCCCTTGCCATGTTGGCGGTTCCAGCACCATCAACATTTATGGTGATAGAAGGAGGGCTAGATGACAAGCTTTGTCCTCTCATCCTATTTTGAACCTTTGCATACTTTTCATGGATTCTTGCACTCTTCTCCCTCTGTGATGTTTTCCAAATTGTGAAGATGTCTCCATCATGGGGGAGATTTTAGATCTCTTGTCCACTTACACATATGATGGTGAAGGCGAAGTGGCCTGGCCTGAGTACTTACATGCCTTTCTTTCCATGCTTCATGAGGAAGATGGTTGTTCTAATGAACATGCCAGTTTTCTACTTGCACACACACTTCGCGGATCTCCATGTAGATCACTACTTAGCTTACCGACTAACAGTGTGCATTCACTTGAGAATTCTTTTGATCTTATTGAAGACACTTTCTATCATTTTAATATAGACCATATTAACTGAAAAATTCTATAGCAATGGAAGGCTCTGCATGAATTTATTATTGACTTTTGGCACTGCTTCTGTGACTTGCAGTTTCAAGCTCCGAGGAGCCAGATGAAATTTTCCTATATTTGGGACCAGTTCAATTATATCCTTAAGAAATGTGCCCATCCCAAGAATAAGCTTGAGATAAAGCCTTGCTAAACATTCTTCACTGATGGAGTTGTGCAATCTCATGTGGATGCGATCACTGCCTCAAATAACTATCTGCCTCCCTCTCATTCAACAACTCCGCCACTGCCAAGTGATTTTGAAGGTCATGCTCACTCACTTGTTCATCTTTCACGTTCTCCAAACATCACTTCACTCAATTTTCATGTAGATTTGGTTATAATTCATTTGAGTTCTCATATGCATTTTGTTCTACGACCTCCGCCTTCGCACTCGAGTGTTCCTCCAGATGATGCTATCTTTTGTTCATCCATTCTAGACTCTTCACTTGCTGTTAACGAGGAAAAACCCATTGATGGATTTGGTGTTGCACAAGCAACTTGTGTTGTCATTCATGAAGAGTATGAGTTGGAGCTTGAGCATCAACACTCAACAAAGGAGGACTCCCTTCCATCTGATCCCCCTTTGTTCTTTCCTAACATATTTGGTTAACCTACTATCTATGATTTTGCATGTGTGTCTTCATCCATGGATGCACCCATTGTTGATCACTTGCAGGACTCACAGGATGTTGGCCCATCATTCAAAAATGGAGAGGATAAGCTATTCATTGAAAATCCACTTGATCTTTCATTTTTCTTTTCCAAAAACATGGAGGATGATTTTGTTCACTTTTCATCTTCCCCTGTTTGATTCATTTGATCATGAGGATGTCAGTGAAATCATTGATTTTTCCAATCATGGTGGTTGTGATCCATTTCTTTCTGTATTTGATCATGATCATGACTTTATCACAATTTATATTTCAAAGCCAATGGTTTATGATGATCTATTTGATGATGAATTTGAAACACCCATGACTGTTGAGGCACTTCAACCTGAGCTGATGGTTATGTCAGGTCCTCGCTCTCTTGGGGTTAGTCTCAATTTTGGTCAAGAAATTGTTCATTCACCCAAGGCTCCTCATCACTCATCTGTATACATCGAGATCCATCTCACACATAGATCACATCGCCTCCACTCGAACTAGAAAATCCCATCGCTCATGCATAGGAGGAATCTTACATTGCAAGCACACATGTACGACACAAGTTATCTATGTTTCATGATTTTTCTTGCATGTCTCAGTCAAAAGTGTGCTTATGCTTCAAAGTTGGACGCAGTGTCACACAACACCATGATAAGTCCATGAAAAACTCATCATGCACTTGCACTCACTTATGTCCTATGGGCACTGTTAAGAATGAAGTGTGGTTTTCTTCATTGTTATATCTTCCTTATTGGTTCAGACAACTGGGTTGCTCGCGGACCAAGCCTTCACCAACATGGGTCAACCAGTGTGTCGGTCACTATATTGGAAATATCACTTTACGTGATCAGGCCCATGCACCATTAGTGTAGGAGTAGGAGTTGTGTTTTCTTTCGGTCAATTTACTTGCATGTTTATTTGCTTACTCACTTTGTTTGTTTGTTTATTTTCTTGCTTGTTTGTTTAATTCATTTTCTTTCACTTTCACTTCTTCTCTTGCTTTGCTTTATTGTTTGTTAGTTCACTTATCTCATTTGTAGGTTAGTTTCGCATGAAACCATGTATGACTCTTGAAATGAGCTGGGTGAAGTACAATAGGGCTTGTACAACTATCACTACTTTGCTATTTGTCATCCTGCCTCTATATGATGAACTTGTTGCTTTTATTCCATGATACATCAAAGGAAAATGCGTGCTATTTGAAGTGAACCTTAGTGAAAACACAATGATTGCACGCTAACTAGTGTCACCTTCTCTAGTCGGTTGTTTTTGGGTTAACCCTTGTCATCTCATTCAAGTAGAGTAAGGTGAACGGGGAAACCTTAACATGCACGTTAGAGATACAATAAACTAATTCTCTATTGGAACAACCTCTTCTTCTCTCAATAAGTCGAGATCCCTCTTCTGCCTCTGAAATGAATAAGTGATATGCACAGTGAAAAATGAAACAAGTAAAAAAATTCCAAATGAAAAATGAATAAGCTGAAAGAAGAGAAAGGCTTCCTACGCAAGGAGGTGATGAAAGTAACCGCACCAGGGTACTGATGAGGCTCATTGGCAGGGGAGACATGCTTGCATTCCTATGTGACTCTGACAGGGTATTGTTGAGGCCTGCTGGCAGTGGAGCAACACCAAAGATGAAACTAAGACTCCGATGACTATATTTCTTGTGCACCAATATACCCTTCAACCCCAATCGAAACAATTGTGTTTCCTTGGCTTGGAATGTGTGTCAATTGACCAAGAGCTTGGCAGATGCTACATCTTACAATCAAGCTAGTGTGAATCCAAGATGAGATGAGAACTGAACAATACTTCCAGAGGCGATAGACTTGCTTTTCACCAACAAAGTCCATTCAGAAAGCTGGAGTTCTACCAGTGTTCCGCCAAGTGTTGTAGTGGTTGCAACCACCCTCCAAAATTTTTCCTTAGCTTGTTTTGGAGCCTCCCTTCCAACCTTGCACAACATCTTATCTTGCATCATAAGTACAAAAGCTTCAATGTTTTTCTTGCACAAATTCAGCTTGTCAATCACAGCTTGATGCATTTCCCTCACATGCTAATCACCCCGACTTGGTCTAGTTGTAGGTTGAGCAGCTTCCCTAAGAAAATTGTGCATTTTTGGAGGGGAACCATACTTCCCTATAGAAATTGTACAATTTTTTCTAACAGCCTTATGGGCTCTAGAATTGCACAATTCTGCCAGTCAACACTCCCGACAGGAATTGTGTAATCTTCCCCAGTAGGGCTGCTCAGCCCAGAATTTGTACAAATCTGGGCAGCAGTTAGTTGATCTACCTAGAAATTATGTAAATCTCCTGGGCATCCAATCCAACTCCTAGCCAGAAATGCACATTTCCTTCAAGCAGTAGAACAACCTCTTGCATGTGTAGCTAAGTTGATTAGTTCCCTCTGGCACCAAGAAAAACAGACTTGCATGCATGGGCTTCTTCTCCCATGGTAGCATGTAAAGGTATCCCTTGTTTCAGGGATCGATGTTTAGTAAATGGATGTTACATGCAAGGATCATTTCAGAAACCTCCCACCAAGTGTCACCTTCCCTAGATTTGTGACATTCACATCACGAAATCGATGTTATTGAAAATCATCAACCAAACATTGCAGATCTCATTCCTCACTTCAACCTTGCAACTTCGAGATCCCACATCATCACATCTATGCGTAGTTGGCAAATTCAACTCAATTGTTTTGGGGTAAGCTCACTTCCCATGCCTTGTGTTGCATTTCTATCGATTTTTTTGTTTTCACTTGTATAAGTACCGTTTTCTTGATTTCTTTGAATTTTTGTTGTCATTTACATGCATATTAGCTTGCCCTAGCACCATTTCAGTGTTCGTCAACATCTCACTGCTGTCGCATGCATGAAATTATTTTTCATGAAAGGTCACTGATTCGGTGTCTTGCCTCACCCACATGCATGTTGTTCAATTTTCTGAATCTGTCATTCACCATTTGCATTTATGATCATTCACTTATGCTTACACCTAATATTAGCATACCTTTGCATTCACATTCATGTTCAATTTCCCGTCGATGATTCTGGCCAACCTTGGCCCAGACTCTGCCTCATTGGACAACATTGCACAAGCATGAGATGGAAGGATCTTCCTTCCTCTCCAAAAATGTGCATTTCTTCTCAGTAGTTATTCCCCAGGCTTGCATTGCACAATACTAAGGGACAATGACTGTTGACCAAGAAAATTGCGCAATGTAGTCACTAATCCTACAACCATTGCCAGCTGAGACTACGCATTACACAATTCCAGTAGTTAGTAGCTAGACTGGACTTTGCATTGCATAGTTCCAGCAGTCAGTAGTCTCCCAGCAGCCCAGGCTATGCCTCGTGCAGTGTTGGCAGTTAGTCTCCCGACCTCCTGGATGAAATTACACAACCTTAATGATCAGTCACACAAGTATGTTGCAAGTTAGTTCTCAAGTTCAGTTTGGTTTTCGACTGACAGATTGCTTGCCATGATTTTTTCCATGTCTCCAAGTATTGCAGGTGTTCATCTACCTCTTAGCGGTGTAGATACAATGGTTTCCAAGAGGGTGGAGTCGAAGACACCATTCAGAGCACGCCTGGATATGTAGTCGATCATCAAGTTGTTCGTAGACAAGAACATCAAGATATCATGACAAGAAGCATCATGAAGAACAATTGAAGGAAACATACCGAATGCAGTGAATACGACTAATGCAGTGAATGTAGTGAATGCAGTGAATGCAGTGAATGCAGCGAATGCAGCGAATACAATGAATGCAATGAATGCAACAAACACAACGAATGTAGCGAACACAGTGAATACAACGAATGCAACGAATGTAGTGAAAAAAACAAATGTAGCAAATGTAATGAATGCAAAAGGAAGGTTGTTGACAACACAAAGGTGAAACAAAGTTGCAAGATCAAGTAGATCAACTGATAAAGAAAGCAACATTGGAGACTTAGGCTATGAGGTGACGGTGCGACATGAAGGTCACATGAACATGGAACAAAGAAGGAGTTGCATGTGCTGAAGCAGCAACTCAGGAAGAACATGAAGCTGCACAAACAGACAAATGAGTTGCAAAAGGAACAGGAATAATAGTGGGTGCAACATGCACTCAAGGATGAAACTACACCCGTACAAGTTAAAGATCCATCCTAGCAGCTGACATAGAGCATACATGGTGAGAAGTGTTGTTGATCGCATGCAAGAGATTCAACAACATGCATGTCATTGTGCACACACATGTGATCCAATCCATCCAACACACTCACCAAGGCGAAGACAAGAAGCAAGTCCAATTGGAGCTAAACATGTGCTTCGGCAAGTTGATGCACATGACCTCTAGCACACACTTGAAGATCAATAGGGACACTATGCATCAATGTGTTGTCGGTTCATTCGCACCCAAGAAGACCATGTGCATGTTAGTAGACGAGTTGGATGAAGGAGCCGAACCAATGCACTGGTTGCAATGAAGGCAAGAGTTTGCTCCACCAAGATGCCACCATGAGGTGCATGCACATCATTACGGATGACCAAGCTTGGCATCAGCTCACCACCTACACCATCATAAGCATGTCAATGATTTGGTCTCATTACAGTGGACCGAGTGTAGTGATGTCTTGCATGGCTTGCTCAAGACATGTTGTCTCACATGAGTACATGTGCATTGTAATGTTGAGTCATGTCAAGTGTAAGTCAAGTGTCAATAGTTGGATGTAACTATCATAGAGTAGGTGAATATTCATGAGGGTAATTGAACTGTCACAAAGGGGAAAGTCAAGGGCCACCCCACCCTTTGCTATAAATAGTCCATCATAACTCATTATATAGGCTTTTGGTCATCGAAGCTTCTGATAAGACTATCTTGGAAAGAGCTTTAAAAGTATTGTAATGTGCCTTGGCTTCTCCACTGCACGGAGCTAGTTCATCTCTTTCGAGGAGCAGGTGGACATGGCTATAATGCTCCAATGTTGGGGCTAGCAGGCTTACATGGATGTATTGTATGATTGGGACTTACAATTCTTTATATAATAAGAGCCAACACATTTTCATGCATATGTTGTTATTGTAGTTGGACTACTCTGGTTTCTTAGCAACATATGTTCTTTAACTTACATAGTTGTGTATGAACTTCTTTGCATGCAATTATAGGAATCTCGTTGTAGATGTTTTGTTGGTTTAACCATCACTTTGGATTTCCGACTGATCTACTTTCCATCTTGTGATGCATATTCACTTGTGGGTTACCTTCTCAGTTGAGTACTGGTACAGGTTGCTAAGGGGTGCACTCATCTCACCCCCCTTGTCAGAACCTCTCATTCACCTTCCTTGACTCATTGCAGCACTCACACCATTTCTACTAATAGAGTTATCTTACTTGCCTCTCTGTGACATCGCGGTCAAGGCATTACCTTATGACCCACTGTTGAGACTCCTACACCAAATAGTATGAGGCCTAATTAGGACTTCTTATCGTGGAGATCCCCTTGACATGTTGGTGGGTCCAACACTATAAACACTTTGCTAGAATCAAAGGAGTACAAGTCTTTGTATGGTCTAGTAATGTCAAGTCTTAGTATCTCCATCATAATCTTAGGCATTAAATTATGGGATGCACCTAAATCTAGCATAACATTATGGAGAATTTTATCATGAATATTCAAACTAACATAAAATGGAGGGACCCCTCCTTCTTGTGGTTTTGCTTCAACTTCTAGCCCCAATAAGAGTTTAGGCTGATCATCATTCAAATTTATAGCATCAGTGTTTTCCCCAATGTTTAATGCTTTCATGACCTGAGTCCTGAAATACATTTTTGTTCATTAATTTAGTTAAGGGGATAGAAATTTTCAGCTTGGAAAGTTCATTTTCAATACTGAATGGTGTTTTATTTTGAAGCAGATTTGGAAAATTAGACTTATCAGCAACTATTTTGTGGCCAGTTCTATTTGTTGGCTGGTAGAACAGAAATCAGTTTGAGTAGTTATGGAAGGGGTGTCAATCATTCTTTTCATAGTAACTTCTACTGGCTTCTTTCCAAGATTTTTAATGATTCTCTTAGGAGGAATATTTTCCGTTTTTTTGGAATCAGAATCAAAGACCTTTTTCATAGGATTTTTAGCATTCTTTTTATTTGCAGTATCTTCATTTTTCTTACCTCTAAGTTTATACTGTGTATGTAATTCCATTATGGCATTTTCAAACCCTTGCTTGTATTCATCTGTCTCTTCAGAATCCAATTTAGCCTGGGCTATGAGAAAGAATTTATGCTCCTCTTGAGTGAGGAAAATTCTTTCATCATCATTTATCCCCAATAGATTTATTTGATTACTATCAAAATCTTCTGGAATATTACCCTCATCATCTGTATAATTTTATTGAAAAGGAGGCCGAACCTGTTGGTCTGGACCCTTTTGTTCTTTGTTTAATTTGGGGAACATTCCTTCTAAAGTTTTGGTTTCTAGTTTGAGGGACATTTTGGTTTTCTCTTGCTCTTGTTTGGTCATTAAGATTCACTATTTGCATGAATTGATTCAATACTTTGACTAAGCTATCAATCTTATGGTCAACAATAGAAGTAGAAGGTTCTTCTTTTATGGTTACTCTGTTTTCAGACTTCAGTTTGGCCTTTTTTCCCAGGATGTTAGCTTCAAATTTAATTGCATTTTCTTGCATTTCTTCCATCTCTCTCTCTCTAAGTTGATATTCCATATCTACATCGAAACCATCTGGAAAATCAATTAGAGCTAGACCATGGGAGGGCTTGATGTCTTGTGGAATGGCGTTGTAAACAATATTAAACCATTCACAATATTCTTCCACACTTTCATTTGGTTTTCTTTTTAGTCTTTTATATTCATTTAGGAGTTGAAGTGGATTCATCTTGCTCTCCCATCTAGCTAAAAAAATTTGATGGGAAGCATCAAGGTTTGCTATACTTGCTACAAGTAAACCCCTAAACCATTTCTTGACATCACGGCCTAAGCTTTGGGAAAAATGTCTCATTTTAACATCGGCTTTGTCTACTTCTTAGAGGTCAAACACATCATTCATCCTATCCACATGCTGTTGGGTAGTATTAGCACCAGTATTATCAAAGGTCACAATTTTGGATGGATAATCTGCAAGCATAGCATTAAGTTGGCTTGGTAACACCAAGGGTGCATACCTTCCTTCTATAACTATCCTAGTAGATTTACTTGAGGATAGACTTAATGGAGGTGTAGTTTTGATAACTGCAGGTATAGTAGGGATAGTAGTTTGAGAAATCATGGCTAGGGAAGTCGAAACTATGGAATGAGTAGGACTGGGAGGCTATAGATGTACAAATTAGGAAGACTGACTAGACAAAGAGGCTACCTCAATAGTTAAAGCAGAGAATTCAAAAGATTGTTGAATAAAATCTTCTTCAATAGCATGGTCCAACATTGAAATTAGACCTTGTAATTTTTCAATTTTTTGTAAATATTCAAGATGAGGATCTATTTCAAGGATTTGAATTTGGGGTACATATGGTTGCAATATGGATTTATCTATGACAATTTGATCTAAAAAAGTCTCAGACTTTGATCTAAACAAACTTTTCTAGAAAGGAAAATCAAATTCTATGTCTTGTAAAGTTTCAAAATTCTCTGGAAGAGAATTAGACCTAGACAAATGAATATTTTCTAGAGGAGAATTGAATCTAGACAAGGGACTATTACTACCTTGACTCTCAGTAAAAAATTTCTTTCTCACCAACTTCTCAGGGTTATCTATGAATTTGGTAGGGATGGGATCAGGGTGAGATCTAGTGTAAATTATTTTGGGAGTCAGGGCTATGAAAAATCATCACATAGAAATTAAAGTCATAATCAATGATATAGTAAATATATACAAAATAACAACCCTAGACCATGTATTTCATAATGATACACTAGTTTCTTATTGAGATACTGATTTAAAACTAGGGAATAATAATGCTTTGGATTAAAATGTATTGTTCCCCAGTATGGTCGCCACTATGTTATTCTTCTCTAATTTTAAGATTGGCAGAATAATTACAGAGGACAACATCAAACCACTTTTGGAGCTAGGATCTAGCCCTGCCAGCTCCAGAGAGGGATGTCTCTTTATCCTTTAACTTTGTTTTTATGTAAATTTTAGGTTAGTTATGATTGTACTTATTTGTTTGTTTGAAATTGGTTGATTGGTTTGGTTGGTTGATTTGATTAAATTATTTTCTTTCCATTGGGCTATGGAGTCAAATAAAGCTAGATATTGCATCAATATGTTTAAAAGAGTAATCACAGGGAAATCTAGTTGCATTTACTGGATATTTAAAGTGAATTATGAAATGAAGAAGAGGTGATTTCAGTAATGATCGAAAAGAATTTAAGAATTTTTCAATAAAACTTCAGAAGAAAAACATACATATTGTAAAAAAATTCTGAGTGAGGTGTTCGATTAACAAATCTTATTCTTCACATTTCATGTTTTACAATTAGATTTTTAGATGATTATAAAGCATACAAAAACAATGGAAACAACTATTACAATAGGAAAAACATCACCAGTAAATTGCAGCACAAGAATCTTGTGAAAGTATTTTTATTATTGACGCTCCAACAGCTTGAAAAAGTACAATTCTCAATAAGAAAAATTACAATGATAAGGAACCGACCCTCAATACATCGAATGAATGAAGTATTTAAGCTAAATTTCCAAAAGGATTACAATGAATGCCACATCAACATGGAAATCTATTATTAATTAAAAAATAACATAATTGACTGATGTGACCAAAAGTGGTGAATTTGGTGAAGTGATCTGGATGTTTGGCACTAATTTCATCAAGAATAGTTACTGAGTTGCCACGATTTGGGTGTTGCTCTCGGTGCAGTTGATCTTTTCTGTACTCTTGAAATTCACACAATTTATCCCACTGCTCCTCATTTGGGATGGTGATTTTTGTTTGCTTATGGTAGATCTCATCTACCTTGATATATCGAGAAAATGTGGTCTTTGCCAAGAAAATATGCTTTATCTCATGTTGAAGGAAAATATCATTGTTGAGAGTTTCTAAAAAATCTCTCCCTTTCACAACACATTTAATGTGGGAAAATTTAGTAGTATCCCTTGCAATGTATTTAAGATTCCTCATATAATCTTCATTATTTATCAGTTTGTCATTAATTACAAATAAAGAAGGCAAGCCCCTCTTTGTTAATGCCTCTACTTTGCTGAAAAACCTGTTGACTGCTATTTCCAAACTGTGTCATTTTTCTTAAACTACAGAATCAAATTTTTCTTTGTAAGAACTTTCTTCACTTCCAAGGTTGTCTCTATCCTGCTATATACTCGCAAATCATCAAACTCATATCTGTTTTCGGAATTTATAAACTTGATGATATTGTTGGTTGTGGCAGTCATATCTCCCAACTCAATGTAAATAGTGAAAATGTCCCCATTAGCTCTCTCAATCAAGTCTTTCTACTCAAATATAATATAAATACATGGCCAAATTTCATCCATGGCTTCAATAATATTGGTCCATATAATTTCCTTAACTTGACCCAATGTGCGGCCAATGGAGGATTCGCTTGAGGACTTCTGCCATCTTTCTATCTGCTTTTGAGCTCTCTATAGCTCTACTGCATGGAAAGTTTCAGTCCTTTCCTTCTGGTCTTGTAGAACATTAACTTGAGCCTGCCATATTTTAATTTCTTCTATTTGGAGAGACATATTAACCAATTTTCTAGCCAACTGGTTTGCAATATTCCTTGTGTTTGTCGTAGAAGATGTAGATGTAGGAATTGTTGTAAGAGGTATGGCTTCAAAAGGGGCAATAGACATTCTTGCAGCTTGCTCCTTTTCTTTGATTATTTTTTCCATATTTGTTTCCATTTGTTTCAACTGTACATTCTTCTCCATGATGAGCTTCATCATGCTTGTCTTCTGTGATTCTGTTTGTTCAATGTCTTTGGCCAGAGGGTCTTCTATGGTTGGTAATTTCAACTGTTTTCTCAATGCTGCTATGTCAGTATTTTTCTTTCTTATGATCTCTGCTGCAACATTGATATAGGAAGGATCATATCCTACCTTGATTACCAAGTCCTCCAAAGCTTTGATTATTGTGTCTTTAGCAAGTGAAGAGATTTTCTCCATCTTCAGATGTGACTAAACTTTAGCTAAAGAAACCTACGATTTGGACAAACTCATAGCAATGTTAGTGAGTGTAGATGAAATCATTTGACCAATTTTTCTGTGCATCTCCATTTGATAAATGGGATGTATATATTTTATTTCAAATTCAAATGAAGTATTTTTGTAGTCTGATGCTACCTTCGGCTATGGGATCTGTGCTTGGTGAAACTCCATCTACATTTTTCCTTTCTTATAGTCAAAGGCTGACATCAATCTACTTTGAGAACTGGAAATCTACTTCCAGAACTGATTATATGTATTGATTTCCAAAGCTTCATTTCTCAATTTATTCTCCTTGAATATATAAAATATGCTCTTTTCTTTCTCCTCTGTGGTAGATGTACTGGTTTGCATACCTTGTTGCTAATCTTGTGAAGCTGTCGAGGTGGTAGGAGAAAGTGTAGTCTAATCACCTACTTTTGAGGAAGCAGGTGTCTCTTTGGTGGTGATAATATCATTTTGATCTAAATCCTTGCTTTGGTTTAAAATTGAGCTTAGTCCTCTTATTTTATATTATTTTGAAGTCTTCACTAGGAATATCAGTCACTGAAGGTAACTCTTCTTATCTGATCCTTTTTCCTGCCTTCTCTTGTGTGTCAGTATTCTATAAAGTTGAAGTTGACACCAATGTCTCCTCTACCTCTAGTAGAGTGTTTTTAGTCTATTCTAGCTAGTTTTTGTATCTATCAATCTTTGGTTTGAGTTTATGAAGATAAGTTGTAGATTTGTTTTCTACCGTTAACTTAGAGATGACACCTAATGGATCATATGAGCATGTAAAAGTGAGTTTGAACTGTATTTATTTCAACAAATTCTTGGCTTCTTCCCTTGCCATGCTACTATTACAAATGAAAGGTCCTATTTTGGTTTTGATCTTGAATTGTGATTTCTTCTTGGAAGATACAAAATGAATCTCATCAACATTGAGCATTTTCCTGATGTATTTGAGGGCAAAAAATCCTCATGGGGAGGAATTTTGGCAGTTTGTAAGAAGCAAGTTCACACCCATATATCCTTAGCTCTATGTAATTTTGGTAAAGATACCAATTCCATGTTCTGACTTGGTTTGATAACTATAAAACATTCTATATTTCTTCACTGATTCTTGGCTCTAGATTGTTGTTTAGGAGATTGAGCGTTGGATGTAAAAACATTTCTATGAATTGTTTGTATGAGAATTATTTTTGCTCCTTCATTACTAGTGTACTCCAGAAGATGACTGATTTATGATTTCCCTTGTCATCTAAATTTTGTAATGAAAACTTGAGCTTGTCTCCCTGAAAATACAAAAACATATATACTAACACAAAAGCATATTTAAATAGTTCCTTAGTTTGGAATTTGACAAATTGTTCATGGATGGAATCTGCAAGGAATTTGTTGAAGTTGAACAATATGGAAGGCTTGGAATTTGTGGAGAAAATGGAAAGGAATCCTATAATGGCCTCATCTACCCACTGATCTCACTAATAACCAAGAAGGTAGGAGATGATTGTAATGATCTACTTGGCTCTCTCAGGGAAAATGGAGATTGGATAGGGAGGATTTTTCTTGGGTAATGGGGCATCTTCAGTCAAGAAAATCTCAAGGATTTTGGCTCTTTTTTCAAAGTCTAGTTTCTAATATAATTCAGTGAGTTGTTCATGAGATAAACAAGTGGTATTTTTTGTTATAGGAGCTTGGATAATTTGGTGTATAGATTGGGGAGTTATGGTGAATAAAATTTCTCTTGTAGGGGCAATAACAACTCTTTGGCTGGGTACATAAGAAGCATGACATTCCAAATGAATTTAGGGGCACTATGGGTGTGGGGAAAGATGTAATGGGGAAAATTGGATTCCCACAGTCCAATATCGCCAGACTTATTAATGAATTTGTCTTCAAGCCAACAATACATTTCAAATAAATCAAACTCACATAGGGTTTCATGGATTCTGTAATCTATGTCCGCCAAAGGTATATGATGAAAATTAATTGAATGGTTGATTAAAGGACTTACATGTTCTTCCTGTCCCTTATATTTAGGAGGCATGATCAGGTTAGGCTGAGAACACTGGTAAAATATTGATTGTGCAGGTTTACAGGGTGGGAAAATGGAAACAGATTCAAGAAGACAGGAAACAGAGGCACTGTTTTGGATGAAATTTCACTGGTACGATCCTTGGTGGTATTAAACTATTAGAATTTGAATTGGTAAACATGACACAAAAAATGGTATTAGCAGAGTATGGTATTGGTAACTAAAGAATGGGCGAAAGAAGGGACTTTATATTTTTTAGGCTTTCCATCAATGGTGGCGCGAGTCCATTACATTAACGATTAAGTAATTAAATTACTTAATGGGTTGATTTGGAGGGAGTGGATGTTATTGATGGGAGAAATAGCCAGATGAGGTGGTGAGATGGGATTGGCAGGAGTGTAACAAATAGATGGTGGTTTCATGCGACGAGGAAAACCATTTTCAGAGGAGGCCTGAGCTGATTGATAGTTTCAATAAGGGGCATGCAAAAACACGTCATGGTGATACGTTGTTCTGGGTCCAGGCTTCAATATAACGTATTTCGGACCCCCCCCCCCGATGGTAAGGTTCAGATGGTGGGGGAGGGGAGGGAGCCTGAAACATAATATTATCTATTAGATATGAAATGGGGAGTTCGGATGAGGTGAAATGTGGGGACTCTTTATCATCATGCAATGGACATATGGTGGGGTAGGGAAATGAATGAAATATATAAACTGAGGAATGATTTTTAGGTGGTGAAATTAGGAATAATGGAAAAATATACCAAATATCTTTTGATATACTAAACCTTAGAATAAAACCTTTATCCCTTTGCCTTTCTCTTGCGCATGAAAATATATTTAAAATTTGAATTAGGATAATATTTTCATGCTTTTCCTAAAATCACCATTCTATTTCTACCTACCCTCTCATTTCAATTCTTTTTCTAAGCTAACACTTTTCCTCTTCTCTCTTTGCAGGGTGCATTTAAACTAGCAGACCCAGATCATTTTTTTATGAAAATCTACCTTATTCTATCACTTATCTCACCATTGATTTAGATTAAACTTTTGAATCAATTTTATTTCTACCTAGCTATTGATTTACCAATATTAAACTATTTGCTAAATCTTTATTCACTAACCTATTCAACAAAAATTGAAATATGTTCAATCATGATTAAACTAGATGATTTGAACAGAACTTTAGTCATTGTGGCATTCAAAAACAACTTGCACACAACCTTATTTGATAACGAGCTTAAAGAAACAAATTATCAGTAGTGGAATTTAGACATGCAACACCTTCCGTATTATTTTCTATTTTTTCTTTTGTGGGGTTCTTATTTTATTTATTTATTTTCTTAACATACCCTCTTTTCATTATTTTTATTTTTATTTTTGGAAATCGTTTGAATATTGAAAATTATATCCAATATGAAATTCCAAATACAAAATACTCAATCACCTTGAGATCCTATAATTTATAGGACCCTAACAGGACTTACATAAATTAACAAAGGATTTTAGCGAAAAACTAAGGGCAGGCAGGCCTTTTCTCCATCCTCTAGAAGGCTACATGGCAGAATACTATTTGTCCCAATAAAGCCACATGGCATCTGATTTCATCATGATGTGGCAGTATGGTGGACATGTGGCATGCAGATTCATCATTTTCAGGGGTCATAGGGGGCCAAAATAGGGTGACACGTTGCATGTAAATTTATCATTTTCAAGGGTAATAAGGGGCCAAAACAGGGTGACACGTGTCACCACTCATAAGGTGGCATGTGGAAAAGGATGAAGTCATCTCGTCAATTAATGATTGGAGGATGATGAAAATCACTGTATCAAGTGTAAACCCTTGATTTAAAAACTCGGATTGAAGGGCTATGATATAGGGGCTGGCACGCGGTCATAAGGAGTCAAAGAACCAAGGGCTAAGCATAGGGGGTGACCGACGATTAGTGATCACAAACAATGCAATCTCGGTATTTTATAGAGGACCATATTGGAGTTTCTTCTGATATGCATATTGGGGAAATACCCAATATTGTGGTCTCAAAGCAAGGTGGACATGTGGCATAAAGCAAGTTTCATGAATATGTGTGATTTATGTATCAAAACTAATGGTTGGGCAGCGAAGTTGATAAACATTATTTATAAAGTGAAGAAAGTTGATAAAGGATATATATGTTAAAAAATCTCATGAGGGCCCTCCCACATTCCCTCTCCACGTGGACCAAGCCACGTCACTCATCGGAGATTGAAAATTTTGTAGGTGAAACCAAATACATTGTTATGAAATTTCCGATTGCGGAATTCCAACATTAAACTAGGCACAGGTGCATATCTATTGTGGCCTTATGAGTTATATGTTTGGACCTTTGTAATGTAGTAATGCTTCAAGGAATCAACCCTTGTTCCATCCAAGGGTTTAAGCCCCAAAAGGCTTTGGCCCTGATTCCCTAGGCCTCTATCATGTAGTTTCCACCTAAGCCCTTGGGGCTAAGGCAGAGGGGTCCAAAGGAGATCAAAGATCATTTCCTCGTAAATTCATTACATATTAAGACCGTGATAAGGGTAATCCGTGATATTAAATTTTGATTTATTTATGATGCATGTCATGCTCTAATAGCATGATACATGTGCTAACAAATAATATGAGTTGGAAGCTATTTTTAAAGCATCACTATGGACATCACTGGTGATCACTACCGACTCTAGCGAGTGGGAAATTAAGCAGGTATGGTGACAATGACAAGAACTGGTCGAGCATCAAGAGATGCATGTTGAGGGAGAAGCATGGCCTAAGCAGGGGCCCTAATCCCTGTGTTCATCATTAAATTTTCCCTTTTTTTCTTTTATTCTTTAATTTTTGTATTTCAAGAAAGGACTTAAATCCTTATGGTAATCATTTGGGCAATCGAGCTATCACACAATGAGACAGCTAGTCAACCAGATAGTTGGAGCTCTAGATGAGATATTTTCTAACTGGATGTTAAATCTCTCCCTCTCCTTATAAAAGTGGGAAGAAACACTTAATAAAGGTTCTAGAATTCTGCACTAGAGGGTTCCAAATTCTGTGATTCCACTTTTAGTTCTATTTTCCTGTTCATGAGGGACTTGAGCTATGTATTTATTAATGTAGTGGACTCGTGAATTGGACTCATTTGAGGAATAATGAAATTATTTTGTAATTCTAATTAGAGAAATATAAAATATTTTTCCCCTTTGTTTATCACTTCATGTATGTTTCTCTCCCTATAAAATAGTGTAATGAAGCTGTCGATTTCTCTGTTATTCATGATTGTATATTTTTCTGCTAAGTAGTGAGAAGTACCTATGTAGTTACAAATTTAATTGTGTTATTTGATAGCCTACAGTACCTGTAAATTGCACAGATTTACTAATTATTGTTTGTTGATAAGTGTATCCATGATGCATATAATTGGGGACCTTAACTAGCACTCCATTGTTTCTTCCATTACACCTCTTCAGTCTTCCATACTTCTTTTCAAACACTCTTGCTTAGGATTTTGTCTTGTTTCCATCCCTATTCATTGAATTCCCTCCTCTCTCTCCTCCTCTTCACTTTACTACGATTGCCAATATTAAAGTTTCTTATTGTTGTGTGTTGGCCACTATAATCAGACATTTCTCTTTGAGATTGGCTTGATTTACCCCATGTGCACTTAGATCCTATTAATGGTGCTAGACCTGCCAATATCTCATGGGAGCTCCCCCGTAAGAAGTCCCAATTAGAACTTAGACCATTTGTTGTAGGAGTCCCAGTACTGGGTCGTATGGTAATGCCTTGACTATCATTTCACATAGAGGCAAGTAACATAACTCTGTTGGTAGCAAGGGTGTGACAGCTGCAGTGAGTCAAGGTAGGTTCATGAGAGGTTCTAATGCACAGGGGTTGAGATGAGGGTTGTTATAGACATTTTTGGGCACTGCAACCCCAATCATAAAAGTCCATAAACTGAGGGCTCCTAAGTCCCTAAAAGTGTTGCTTCACTGCCTAAAGGAACAAGGTCAGCT
>APFE031586633.1:49590-75209 GCA_000404065.3 Pinus taeda | reverse complement strand
AAATTGGGAAGAAAACTTGAAAAAGCTTTATTGGTAGCAAGTCGCTCTTGAACATGACACTTTCCTTCCGCATCCAAGCCAGGTTAGGTTGTTCAGTTCACTGGTCATATCACCATTGGTCCATCACACCATCCATCTTTGGGGTTAACGCTACCAATCCTTTTTCAATGTCGCTGATATGTTCAAGAGAAGTCATTCAGAAAATTTGCCTGTGACTCACCCACTGCAATACATTCACGCACCATTCTTTCATGACCGCCACCCTGAACATTGTATCATCAGATTATTTTCACCTCCAAAATCATTTGCTTTGTTCCATGTCGTATATGTGGGATTCATTAAGGCCCTCCTATGATGGGTCATTTCTTTTCGACATCAGCTCATTATCCAAGAAGCCGACCTAGGAACCGGCTAAACTTGTACAGATACATCAGAACCGCTTTGTGCCTTATTATGTAGAAATATTATGCATTTGAGTGCTGAATCTATTTTTATATGATATTCGATTTCCCAGGTTGTTGATTCCTGTATCTTCGGATTTCCCAGGGTTTGTTTTGACTTCCTATATCCTTTCGAACCCGGGATCCTCCATCACATCAGTTGAAAGGAGGTGAGATTTAGATATTACGCATTTACGAACCTACTATAGCCACCGAGGAACCTACAAAAACGAAAGTTATGTTTATAGTGTGTTTCCCACATACATTTGATGTTGTTCAATCCTAAAAAGCTGAGATCAAAACAAGGGTAGGGTATGGCCGGAGAATTCAAGGGAAAATGGAGGCAACATCTAGTATTCGCCGATATGAACGCAAACATTCCGGTCCAATGAAAAAACAATGCGACTGTGAACAACTGAATCTAGAAAACCTGTGTGTGGCCGGGGGACCTTCAGGCCTGCCCGGCCTCCCTTTCAGTACTTTGAAGCTTGCATGCCTCAATGCCAAGTTTCTCACTTTCGGCAACAGGTTTACATTAATGGCCTTCGACGGAGAGTGTGGTGTTCGATGCCAAGTCCTTTTTCACACCACATGAATTGTACTATAGTACCTTGAGGGTCATTGTCATTATTCGTGATTCCTCTCGTGCCTATTAACAGCTTACATCATTGGCTAGTAATCAGGCGATGTCTTTCCATGTTCGACTCCAGAACATTCTTCACATGGATCAACTTGTACTCCGAGTGAAAATTGAACGAGTTTTGAAGACCTCGGATCTAGTTCCATCCATACGGATTGCGATATATTCAGGGATATAAAGACATCAAATGTACATCATTGTCGAACAAATTATCATCCAAATCAAGGGGATGATGAGTCTGAATCATCAGTCTGCCACACAGACGATTGTCTGTCCTATGTACATGAAAATGAATTTATAAAGCTGAACATGGGAGTGCCCGCCTCAGCTAGATAATGAGAAAAATGTTTTCAAAATAATGTATTGTATTGTATCTTATTACAGGTCACCTCCCAGCTCGAAAAAACTTTGATTCCTCATGGTAAAGCATTTCACCTGACATCAAAAGATTAACGACCTCATGCTTTAGGGGGCAACTGTTATAGAAATTTTTGGGCACTGCAACCCCAATCATAAATGTCCATAAAATGAGGGCTACTAAGTCCCTAAAAGTGTTGCTTCACTGCCTAAAGGAACAAGGTCACCTGATTACATCATCTCCTAGAAGTTCTCCACTAAAACCTGCTTAGAAATGGTCAAAATTGGACCATACTTAATACCCAGTGCAGAGGGTGTGATGCATATCACCTTGCCAGTGTAAAGGGTGTGATTCATACAAAATGGCCCCTCTGTAGGGTGCGATGGTCGGGAATGTACAAATGATAGGGACAATTTGCGAGGTGGAAGATCATGGAATCTTCCAGAAGCTTCTCCTCTAACACTTGCCTCTCTGTTTTCGACCAGGGATGAGTAAGAGATCATCAGTCTCCAAGTGGAATCAGGGACCATCATAGAGAGGAAACTAATCAAGAACCCATAAGATGACTCACCTCCCTACAATCATCTATATATGGATCCCTCATCACAGAGATCCAGAGGCTGGAATCTTGTATCTGGTAGAGAAGTGTTGTTGGTTTTCTGTTGTAACTTCATAGTGTTGGGTGATCTAAGCTTTACTTGAGGTGAAGAAGGGCTTTCTTGCTAGAGGATGATGCTAGGTCAGAACATATGGCTGTAATCCTCTTGCTATTCTTGATCTTAATAAAATTATTCAAGTTTTCCTCCATATTCCTGTATGTTTGTTTATATATGCATTTGTATGGTTAACACATATCTAGTCCTGTGTTATTTATGAATATAGATCTTTGTTCTTCGATAGTAGTATGCTATTTTTATTCCACAGGTGCTCTTTGAAGCTTGGCAGATGAAGAAGAAGGGGCAAAGATCTATCAGGAAGGAGAGGAATCAAACAAAGAAACCAAGCGCAAGACTAAGGTTGGTCTCCTTTGTTCCACTCTTATCTATTTTCATAAAGGAAAGCGAAAGTAGACTTTACTTGTTTGTTTCTAAGATAGATACCAGTCTTAGTGGGAATAGTAGCTCCGAGTGGACATTATTCCCGGTAACAAGGGTGCCCCTTGGCAACCTGTAATAGTAGTCGGCTTGGAAGGGAACGCACGAGCAAAGATACATCACAACATGGAAGGAAAGTTAGCGATAAATCCAAAGTGATGGTTAAAAAACCAACATATTTAAAAAAGAATCATACATACTTATACAGAATAGTCCATACATGCATGTGTAAGCAAACCAATACATATATCATTTAGAGTAAACTAGATAGCATATAATACAATACAACATATGCATGAAACATGCTAGCTGTTATTATATAAATAAGTGTAAGTTCCAGTCATACAATACATCCATGTCAAACCACTAGTTCCAATAGTGGAACATTATAGCCACATACGCCTACTCCTCTAAAGAGATGTACTAGCTTTGCATAGTGGAGAAGCCAAGGCTCATGACAATACTGCCCAATTTCTCTCCAAGCTAGTCTTATAGTAGGCTTGGCTGGCCAAAAGCCTTTACAATGAGTTATGAGGGACTATTTATAGCAAAGGGTGGAGTGACCCTTGACATTCCCCTTTTTGACATTTTAACTACCCTCATGACTCTTCACCTACTCTATGACTATTACATCCAACTATGATAACTTGACTTACACTAGTCATGACTTTACATTACAATGCACATGTACCCATGTGAAACAAAATCGCTTGAGAAAGCCATGATAGACATCACTTTGACTTAGACAACCATGGAAGTCCAACTCCTCAACATCTTCATGTTGATCGACAGTAACATATTGATGCCAAGATTGGTAGTCCTTGATGGTGTCTATGTGCTCCACGGTTACATCCTTCTGAAACCTGACTCTTGCCTCTATAGCATCTGGGTACACTGCTCAGGATCCTCTATCCATCTCATCTGAAAGCCGGTACATCATTGTCTTCACTGTGGTTGGACCAGCAACATACTTGTGCATGATGTCTGTACTGATGGGAAAGTTTGGGCTGGTGGCAATGCACATCAACTCATCGAAGTATGAGTTAAGCTCTAGTTGGACCTGTTTCTTTGTCTTCGCCTGGGTGAGAGTCCCAATAGCTGGGATCACATGTGTACGTGGGATCTCTTCATAGTTTTGGATCTGACTCTGGCTACATGCCCTTAGCTCAACCTCATTGGCCCTCATCATCTTAGGCAAGTGAAGCGGGGCTCCCTCGTATTTGATCATCCATGTTTTCATGTCATCAACAATAGCATGCAAGTTCGTTAAGATACATGCTCTTTTAGCACATCACTACTACCATCCATTGAGATGGATGACTACCTTATGTATGGTACCAAAATTGGAGTACAATGCTGGCATAATTGTGTCAAGGGACAATACTTCATCTAGTATTTCCTTCTTTAGTTTAGGTTAGGCGGACACTGTCACCAGGTCTCCTCCTTGCATGGCCATCTATAGTTCCTTTTCCATTTTCTCATTCTAAGCTATCAAAAAGTGAACACTTGAGCTAGTGGCTTCAGCATACACTATGGTTGCATTGGCCAAGGCTGATGGATGCTTGAGCACATCAGTCATGATCACTCATTCCTCAACTTGTGTAGGAGATGTATGATTATCCAGAGTTGACACTCGGTGAGATCGGCCAACTCTATGTTTAGATTCATCGAATGAGATGTTGTGCATCTTTCCTTCTGGCTAATCACCAAGGATCTCAGTGCCTCCTTGTTCACTAGAGACTTGCTCATCATTTGGATGTGGTGAAGTAGGTAAGTCGACCTCTTGGTGATGAGGCATGAGGTCGGTATCCTATTCCAACTGTTTTTGCTCCATTTATGCATCCAACCATTGAAGTGCTTGTTCTATATCATGAGCGAAGCCTTGTTCCTACAATGGTTCACCCTGTTTGCCTCAAGCACACTGTTCTAATGAATCAAATACTTGTCCAGGTGCTGCTTCATCTCTTTCTACATGTTGTGCCCCATGCTATACCTATTGCTGTTGTGCTTCCCTCTCCTATTTGCAAAGCTCTTGTTCCTTTCGGAGTTGCTCCCTTAGCTCATGCAACTCCTTCTCTGCTTCTTCCATTCTTCTCTTATCCCTCTGCCTTTGTGCGATTCACATGTCATATTGGTGCTTCTTTGCCTCTATAGCCATAGCTTCTTTCTTTACTAATGGATATACTTGGAACTTGCAGCTTTGCTCCTCCTCTATGCGATTGAAAATCTTCCTCTTACCTTTGTTGCGGACTAGTATGCTTGCCTTTGTTGCCACTGTTGGTGTTGGTGTTGATGCTCTCCATGATGTTGGCTCATGTTGCTTTGCTAACTAGTCCACAGCGAAGCCAATCTTTTTATTGGTTCTCGAGAAACTGTAGCAATATCTCCATGGGTCGTGCTCGGCCCAATGACATGTCCTGTGTATTTAGTTGAACTGAACTCTCATGCAATGATCTTTTGCAATGGAATGTGGGTCATACGAATTGTTACTTCGGAGGTAGAATAGGTATTTCTTCATCAGTTATGCTTTCACATCTGCTTTCTTGATACTTAAAATCTCATATAACCCAATTTGCAACATAAGAGTGGGCCAAGGTGCCTTCTTCTTCCGGTACAGTCTAGTTGTCAATCCTGCCAAGATGTAATATTCTACTTCGTGCATGAAAAGTACATCCATGGAAAGCTTCGGTAGAACTTGCAGAGGCTTCTCTGCAATGAACATTCAAATGAAGGTGCCAGAAGGTGAGGCATACCAATCAGCAATGCCTATCAATGCCTCCATTGCTTCCTTTGACATGCAAGATAGATCCT
The DNA here is from genome assembly GCA_000404065.3 of Pinus taeda. Lineage (NCBI taxonomy): Eukaryota > Viridiplantae > Streptophyta > Pinopsida > Pinales > Pinaceae > Pinus > Pinus taeda. Next base: position 69,866 of record APFE031586633.1, on the reverse strand, counting down.
AATCGAATATCATCTTATACACTGCGGTGAAAAAAATGATCAGACAACTGTGTGGTTACTCCTCTGAAGATGCATTTGGACAACAACTTGAAATATGTGTCCATAATAGTCTCTATCAGTCACCATGCCCACTCCAAGCGTAGGAACTCATGTTGGGCACAAACTACATCTAAGATGTAGGCAAACACGTAAATCTCTACATCCATACCTCTGGGTGACTTTCGAGCCTTCGTTACTTCTTCCTTCAACTAATCAACCAACATGCTAAACCAATCACCTGGTTTTCCTTCTCTAGCCAGTTGGTCCAGTGTAATCACCCAAATCTATGGGAAGGTTTATGTGCTTGCTTGGCCATACAATTGACATGGAAATATGATCAAGTATTGATATTCCTTCCACAGTATCTTTGTCTTGTAGATCTGGTTGGGTGTCAACCTAAATCGAGTTGGCTCCTTTACCCAGTTCTTTAGAATGCCTCTTGAGCTAGCACTGCTATTGGGTAAGCTAAAGGGAGTCTTCACAATATTCACAGGCTCTAACATATGATACATTTCATCATAATCTTGTGCCCGGAAGGTTGCAAGCTTTGTCCAACTAAAACTGTTCCAGGTCATTGCCTTGGGATCAGTGTGAGAGACAATCCATGTATCATGTCCACGCATGGGAACGTGGGCTATTTGCATGTAATCCAATAAAAGCCGGACTTGTGAATGTTCACATACACTTGACAGTCTTTGAGGTCTTCCTCAAAAATGCATCCAAATGATTCATTAACCTCTTGCCACTTTAGTTTGATTTCCTTCTGTAGAAACAACTCTGTATCTTCATAGATCAGTAGAATAGAGGAAACTTACTCAACTGCTACTCCAGCTAAATTTCCATCAGTGTCCTGTGATCCTGCACTCTTGGAAGCCATTGATCCTATACTACTAAGAGGCATATGGACAATTGAAAGATCTAAAGACAAGCAACATGCATGGCAAGAAAACTTTCGGCGAAAACCAAAGAAAATTTGGGGAACGACACAGTACATACCTAGGGAACTGATAGGAAAGATTTCACAATTTCTTCTAGAAGGCTAGGTGATTGGCTGCCAGAACTATGCAAAATGAATTATGGGCTATCTGGGAGGCAAGACTACCTGCTAGATTTGCACAATGTATAATCCCAACTCGCTACTACATTTACAAAATGCACAATCCAGATTGGCTGTCGGCTGCTGGGATTGTGCAATGCGCAATTCCACCTTGGAGTGACTGCAGGCTTAGGGACTGCATTGCGTAGTTTTTTGGGCTAATAGTCACTGTCCCTTAGAAATGCGCAAAATAGTCATGGAGGATAGTGCTTGGTAGAAATGCGCATTTCTAGACAAGAAGAGAGAGCCTTCCTTCCCAGATTGTGTAATGCTATCTTAATGAAGGCAGAGTCTGGGCCAAGGTTGGTGAGACTCATTGATGGGCAACTGAAAGCAAATATGACAATGAATGCATGGCAACACCAAGTGAAAGCAAAAGTGACTGACACTGCATGCAAAAATGAATGAAATATTCAATAAATATATCAACATGCATGTGGGTGAAGCGAGTTGCCGAATCAGTGATCATTCGTGCAAAACAGTTTCATGCATGCGACAACACTGAAATAGCAACAAAAAATAAAATAGTTTTATGAAAATATAGTATACATGTAAATGAAAGCAAGTGTTCAAAGAAATCACGAAAACAACACTCACAAAAGAGAATACACAAAAGGTGACAAAATTTTTGAAAAATACAAGTTGAGGCCACTTACCCATGAATAGTTGAACCGAATGTGTTGAAGAGTCTTAGATTTGCTATGGGATGTCAGAGATCCAAGATTGATGTGAAATAATGAGCTCTAATGTGTTGAATAAATAAGTTTGAGCTCATGATGCGCATGCCATAAATATAGGAAAAAATGACACTTGGAGGAAAGTTTCTAGACGAACTTTGCATGTAACCTCTAGCTACTAAAAATTGCTCCCTTAATTGTGGGATGCCTTTTGCATGTTTCCTTTTGCTATTCCGGGAAAAGGAAAGCCATGCATGCAAGTCAAGTTTCTTTGGTTCTAGGTGGAATCTGTCAACCCAACTGCTCATGCATGAAGCTGCTCAACTGCTTGAAGGAAATGTGATCTTCTTACTGGGAGCTAGGTTGGCAACCCAGGAGATTTGTGCAATTTCTGGGCAAAGCAGATGACTACTACCTAGGTTTGCACAAATTTTGGGCTAAGAAGCCTTATTGGGGAGAATTGCACAATTTTCACTGTGAGTGTTGACTGGCAGAATTGTGCGATTCTGGAGCACAGCAGACTGCCAGACAGGATTGCACAATTTTTGGAGGGAAGGTTGGTTTCCCTCTAGAAATGTGAAACTTCTTGGGGGAGCCACTTAGCCTGCAATTGGGCCAAGTCCGTATGAACAACCTATGAGTGGAATGCATCAAGCTGTCTTCAACAGGTTTCCTTTGTCCAAGAAAAACACTGAAGCTTGTGTACTTGATGAAGCAAGATAAGGTGCTATGAAAGGTTGGTAGGGAGGCTCCAAAACAAAGCTAAGGAAAAATTTTGGAGGGTGGTCGTACCCACTACAACACTTGGTGACAAATTGGTAGAACTCCAGCTCTCCTAATGGACCTTGTTCATGAAAAGAAAGTCTAACATCTTCAGAAATATTGTTTAGCTCTCAGCTCATCTTAGTTTCACACTAGCCTTATTGTAAGATGTATCATCTGCCAAGCTCTTGGTCAATTGACACACATTCCAAGCCAAGGAAACACAGTTGTTTCGATTGGGGTTGACGGGTATATTGGTGCACAAGCAGAATAGTTGTCAAAGTCTTAGTTTCATCTCTGGTGTTGCTGGGCTACCAACAAGCCTAGACATTACCCCGACAGAGTCACATAGGAACACAAGCATGACTCCACTTCTAGCAAGCCTAGTAAGAACCCCAGCGGGGTTACTTGCATCACCTCTTTGTGCAGGAAGCCTTTCTCTTCTTTCACCTTATTCATTTTTCATTTTTCATTTTTCTTACTTTTCATTTTTTTCATTTTTATTTTTCAACTGTGCATAACACTTATTCATTTTGGAGGTGGAATAGGGATCCTGACTTATTGAGAGAAGAAGAGGTTGCTCCAGCAAAGTAGTTTATTATATCTCTAACGTGCCTATTAACGTTTCCCCCTCACCTTACTTTACTTAACTGAGTTGACAAGGGTTAATCCAAAAGCAACCAACTAGAGTAGGTGACACTAGTTAGCACGCAACTGTTGTATTTTCACCAAGGTTCACTTCGAATAATATGTATTTTCCTTCGATGTATCATGGATTAAAAGTAACAATTTCTTCATAGAGAGACAAGCTGAAAGATAACCAAGTAGTGATAATTGTATAAGCCCTATTTTAATTTACCCATCTCGTTTCAAGAGTCACACATGGTTTCATGCAAAACTAACCTACCAATGAAACGAGCGAACCAACAAACAACAAATCAAAGCAAGAGCAGAAGAAAAAGCGAAAGTAAAGATAGTAAGCAAAAAAGAAAGAAAACACTCAAACAAACAAAGTAAGTAAGAAAACAACCATGCAAGAAAACTGACTGAAAGAAAACACTACTCCTATTCCTAAGCTAACGGTACATGGGCCTAATCCCATGCAGTGATATTTCCAATGCAGCCACTGATGCATTGGTTGACACATGTTGTTGAAGGCTTGGTCTGCGAGCAACTTGGTTGCACAAAACAACAAGCAAGAAAGATATAACAATGAAGACAACCACACTTCATGCTTCAAAGTACCCATAAGACATAAGTGAGTATAAGTGCAGGACAATCAATTTGTGGGCTTATCATGGTGTTGTGTGAAACTATGTGCAAATTTGAAGCATAATCACACTCTTGATTGTGAAAGCAAGAAAACGAAAGAAACAAGGATAATTTACGTCGTGCATGTTTGCTTGCAATGTAAGATTCATCAAACACATGAGCGATAGGATTGTGTAGTTCGAGTGGAGGAAGTATGCTCTGTGTGTGAGATGGATATTCAATGCATACATATGAGTGATGAGGAGCCTTGGGTGATTGAACAATTTCTTGACTGGAAGTGAGACTAGCCCCAAGAGAGCGAGGGCCTGACATAACCATCAGCTCAGGCTGAAGTGCCTCTATAGTCTTGGGTGTTTCAATTTCATCATCAAGTAGATCATCATAAGATGGTGGATTTGAAAGGTCAACTACGATAGAGTCTTGATCGTGATAAAATATGGAAGGAAATGGATCATGACCACCATGATAAGAAAAATCAATGATTTAATTGGCATCCTCATGATCATATGAATCAAACAGAGAGGTATATGAAAAGCGCACAAAATCATCCTCTGTGTTTTCAGAAAAGGAAGATGAAAGATCAAGTGGATTTTCAATGAATAACTTATCCTCTCCGTTTTCGAATGATGGACTAACACCTGGTGTGTCCCACGAGTGATCAAAAATGGGTGCATCCATGGATGGAGATACACATGCAAAATCATGGGTGGCAGGTTCACCAAAGATGTGTGGAAAGAATGGAGGAGGCTCCGATGGAAGGGCGTCATCCTTTGCTGAGTGTTGATTCTCAAGCTCCCATTCATACTCTTCATGAATGACAATGCATGTTGGTTGTAACACCAACTATGTCAATGTCTTGTTCCTCATTCACAACAAGCGAAGAATCCAGAATGGAAGAACACAAGATAATATCATCCAGAGGAACAACTGAGTGTGAAGACAGAGGTTATGGAACATTACACATATAGAAACTCGAAGGGCTCATAACCAAATCTGCATGAAAATTGAATGAAGTGATGTTGGGAGGATGTGATAGCTAAACCGGTGAGTCAACATGATTCTCAACATCACTCAGTAGTGGTGGATTTGTTTGATCAGGGCATGGCAGAAAGTCAGTTGAGATAGTGACCACATCTAGCTGAGATTGCATAGCTCCCTCACTGAATAATGCTGAGTGAGGCTTGATTTAAAACTTCTTCTTGGGACGGGAAGATTTCTTAAGAAAATACTCGAATCAGTCCCAAAGATAGGAAAATTTCATCTGGCTCCTCAGAGCTCGAAACTACATGTCATGGAAGTGATGCCAAAAATCCATGATCGATTCATGTGGAGCCTTTTGTTGTTGTAACAGTTTTCGGTCAAGATGGTCTAGCTCAAAATAATAGAAAGTGTCTTCAATGAGAGCACATAAGTGCTCAAGTGAGTGCAAGCTACTAGTCAGTAGGTTGAACAACCATCGAAGTAGAGATTCTCGAAGTGTATATGTAATCAGCAAGCTGGGATGTTTGTCAGAGCACCAATATTCCTCATCAAGCATGGAAATAAAGTCATGTAAGTACTCAGGCCAGGCCACTTCACCTTCACCATCATACGTGTAAGTGAAAAAGTGATTGAAAAACTCCCTTGTGATGGTGACATCTTCATGATTCGAAAAACTTTGCGAAGGGAGATGAGTGAAGGAATCCATGAAAGATATGCAAAGGTTCAAAACTAGATGATAGGACACAACTTGTCAACTAGCCCTCCTTCTAGAACCAGAAATGTTGATGGTGTTGGACTGGCCAACATGTCAGGGGATCTCCACAATAAGAAGTCCCAATTAGACCTCAGACCATTTGGTGTAGGAGCCCCAACAGTGGGTCATATGGTAATTCCTTGATCATGATTTTTCACAAAGGTAGGTAAGATAAATCTATTGGTAGCAAGGGTGTGACAGCTACAGTGAGTCAAGGAAGGTGCATGAGAGGTTCTAACACGAGGGGGTTGAGATGAGTGCACCCCTTGGTAACCTGTAATAGTACTCAGCTTGGAAGGGAACACACGAGAAAGGATACATCACAACATGGAAGGCAAGTTAGTGAGCAATCCAAAGTGATGGTTAAACCAACAACAAATTTCAGAAATATTCATACATACTTATACAGAATAGTCCATACATGTATGCGTATGCAAACCAATACATATATCATTTAGAGTAAACCAGATAGAATATAATACAACACAACATATGCATGAAACATGTTGGCTCTTATTATATAAAGAAGTATAAGTTCTAGTCATACAATACATCCATTTCCAACCACTAGTTCCAGTAGTGGAACGTTACAACCACATATGCCTACTCTTCCAAACAGATGTACTAGCTCTGCGTAGTGGAGAAGCCAAGGGTCGTTACAATACTATTAGGTCCCTATACTACTAGTGTAACCCATTATTGTTATTAGTGTAACCCCCTTATTATATTGGTGTGCCCATGTAGTCCCCATATTGTCATTATTGTGTCCCATAGAAGCCCACTATTGTTATTATTATGCCCTTACATTATTATTTCTATGTCGACTCTGATTATATTATGACCCCTTAGACTCCTATATATAGAAAACAAGTCTAGTCATTTCTATCATCCAATAATTGTTCATTTGTGTAATGTAAAGGAGGTTTCCCCCTTGAAGAGGCTTATTTCTTATCTATCTTTTCTATGTTTTTGTGAGCTAGTTCCATAACATTTGGTATTAGAGCTTTGGATTATACGGTTTCCCTGCTCCAAACAAGTCATCATGGCATTTTCACTATAATGTTTTTTCTGCGACATTTCATAAGCTAAAAACAAAACCCATTTAAGACGAAATTGCGCTAAACCTCGGGTCCAAATTTAATATCATGTCTCACTATATTTTCAGAGATATGATCTGAGAAAGTTAGGGTTTTGGCAAGCTCCATAATTTCATCTAATGTAGGTCATCGTGCAATTGTCGCTATAATGTTTTCGCTACGAAGTTTTATAAGATAAAAAAAAAAACCCATTTGAGAAGAAATCAATCTAAACCTCGAGTTTGAATTTCAGATCTCGGCTCCCTATATTTTCAAATATATGATCTGAGGAAGTTAGGATTTTTGCAGACTCCCGAATTACATCCTAAATATGTGACCTTGGGAAAATCGTCCTAACTTTCTTTTTGAGCATCAGATTGAAGCTTCATAAGAATTTAAAGAAAGAGGACAAACTTTAGTGTTTTGTGCATATTTTTCAAATCCAAAGGACGAAATAGTGAACATTGTACAAGTTTTCTTTACTGAAACATTATATAATCAGGTCATGTTAGGAGATTGGGCGTAACTATTTCTCGAAGAATCAAATTTAGATAAGACTTGCGGAGTTAGAAAGAGGACTAAGAGGGCTACTGTAAGACATAATTTTAGAACTTGGAGATATGAAATTACTGAGTTATAGTCGTTTCAATATCAAGTTCCGAAAATCAAGAAAATGTGATATGAGGAAGTTTGATGGCAAGGATCCGGTATATTAGATACTACAAATGGAGCAATATTTTGATCTACATGAGGTTCAACTGTTACAAAAGGTACATATTGCATCTTTATATTTAGAATCAAATCAATATTTATGGTATAAAGGGCTTTGTTCTTGTGAAGCACTTGTCAGTTGGTCAATTTTCCCGGAATAAATGATAGCACATTATGAGCATACAAAGAGTAACACCTTCTTTAGCCAATTGATAAATATCGAACAAAAGGGTTCAATGGCAGAGCACATTAAGGACTTTACAAAATTGAATATAAGGGTAAATGATATTCCATGGAAGCACAGGATTGATGTCTTCATAGGGACTTTAAAGGATAACATTCAACATGAGGTTCGTCTTTGGGAACCTGATTCATTGGAGAAGGCATTTAGGTTAGAAAGAAAACTTAAAAGTGAAATTATGGAAATAAATAATCCCACCACTAATGATTATAACTATGGAAGTGCTTTTTCTCCTAGCCTTCCACAACCTACAAGGTTTACACGAAAACAATTGGAAGAAAAAAGAGAAAAAGGCCTTTGTTACAATTGTGATAGCAAATACACTAAAGGTCATAAGTGTGTTGAGAAGAAATTATTTTACATAGATTATGAAGAGGAGGAAGAAAAGGATCAAGAAACGTAAAAAGAAGAGGATATACACTAGGAACCAACCCCAGAGAAAGAAGAAATGCAACCATATCTTGTGAAGAATTGGCAAGAATTACCACTCCGCGAACTCGCAAGATAGAAGAATGTATCAAGAAGAAAAGAGTTCAAGAAGTGAAAGATCACATTGAGAAAGAAGAAATGAATTTGACCATATCTTGTAATGCATTGGCTAGAATTACCACTCCTCAAACTATCAAGATAGAAAGAAATATCAAGAAGAAAAATGTTCAAGAAGTGAAAGATCACATTGAGCATCAAGAAATGAATCCAACCATATCTAGTAATGTATTGGAAGAAATTACGACTCCTCAAGCTCTCAAGATAGAAGAACATATCAATAAGAAAAATATTCAAGAAGTGAAAGATCACATTGAGCATCAACAACAATTTCTCCAACTTTTAAAGGATAATTCCATTTTGGTACAAAATCGAATGAAACATGGGTAGATGAACATCGTAGTGAAAGATGTTTTGATGTAGGCGATTGGGTATTTTTACGGCTACATCTCAAGCAAGCTATTTATGAGAAGGAAATGTTGGCAATACTACATGCACTTAGGAAATGGCGACCTTACCTAATGGGAAGACACTTCAAGGTAAAAATGGATCATGATAGTCTTAAATACTTTTTAGAACAAAGATTATCTTTAGAAAAACAAAAAAAATGGGTCACAAATATGTTGGGTTATGACTTTTAAATCATCTACAAAAAAGGGAAGAAAAATGTTGTTGCAAATGCACTCTCAAGAAAGGATGAGGATGTGGAAGCATTGTTTTGTGCTATTTCTATTATCCAACCAAAATGGATAAATGAAGCAAGGGATGAATGGAAGAAGGATGAAGGAGTGTGGCCACTCATTCAAAAGTTACAGAAGATCCCAGTTCAAACAATATTGCTAGAACTCGACCAGGAATGAAAAATCATATTGGAGCCTGGAGTAGTCACAGAAACAAGAACATGACAGCTAGCAAATCGATAAATTTCAAAGTATCTCATCTAGTGGAAGAACTTACCCGTTGAATATTCCACATGGGAGGACAAGAATTTTATACAGAAGCATCAAGAACTACTCAAGCATTGAGGACAACGCCTTTTGAAGGAGAGGGGCATGTTAGGTCCCTATACTACTAGTGTAACCCCTTATTGTATTTAGTACAACCCCCTTATTATATTGTTGTGCCCATGTATTCCCCATATTGTCATTATTGTGCCCCATAGAAGCCCACTATTATTATTATTGTGCCCTTACATTATTATTTCTATGTTAGCTTTGATTCTATTATGACCCCTTAGACTCCTATATACAGAAAGGAGGTCTTGTCATTTGTATCATCCAAGAATTGTTCATTTGTGTAATGTAAAGGAGGTTGCCCCCTCGAAGAGGTTTATTTCTCAGGCATTTATCTATCTTTTCTATCTTTCTGTGAGCTAGTTTCATAACAAATACTGTCCAAGCTCTCTTCAAGATAGTCTTATTGGAAGCTTGGCTAACCAAAAGCCTTTACAATGAGTTATGAGGGACTATTTATAGCAAAGGGTGGGATGACCCTTGAAATTCCCCTTTGAGATAGTTCAACTACTATCATGACCCTTCACCTACTCTATGGATGTTACATCCAACTATGACAACTTGACTTACACTTGAAATGACTTTACATTACAATGCACATGTATCCGTGTGAAACAAAATGGTTTGAGAAAGCCATGTTAGACATCACTCTAACTTAGACAACCATGGAAGTCCAACTCCTCAATGTCTTCATGTTGATCAACAGTAACATACTAATGCCAAGATCGTTATTCCTTGATGGTGTCTGTGTGCTCCACGGTGACATCCGTCTGAAACCTAACTCTTGCCTCCATAGCATATGGGTACACTGCTTGGGATCCTCTATCCAACTCATCTAAAAGCATGTGCATCATTGTATTCAATGCAACTGGACCAACAACATACTTGTGCATGATGTTTGCAGTGATGGGTAACTCTGGGCTGGTGGCAATGCGCATCAACTCGTCACAGTACGAGTCAAGCTCTAGTCGGACCTTTTTCTTTGTCTTCGCTTGGGTGAGAGTCCCAATAGATGGGACTACATGTGTGTGCACCACAACATACATACTCTTGAATACTCGTGCATGGGAAGCATGTATACTAGTGATGAGTTGTAGGAGCTCTTCATAGTTCCAGATTTGACTCTGGATACGTGCCTTTAGCTCGACCACATTGCCCCTCATCATCTTAGGCATGTGAATTGGGGCTTCCTTTCATGTCATCATCCATGTTTTCATGTCATCAACAACGACATGGAAGTTCATTAAGGTACGTGCTCTTCTGGCACATCGCTACTACCATCCATTGAGATGTATGACTGCCTTATGCATGGTACCAATCTTGGAGTACAACACTCGCATAACTATGTGAAGGGACAATATGTCATCTAGTATTACCTTCTTCAGTTCAGCTCAGGAGGACATTGTCACCAATTCTCCTTCTTGCTTGGCCATCTATAGTTCCTTTTCCATTCGCTCATTCTCAACTATCAGAAAGCGAACACTTGAGCTAGTGGCTTCAACATACACTCTGGTTGCATTAGCCAAGGATACTATATGTTGGTGCACATCAGTCACAACAACTCATTCCTCAACTGTGTAGGAGATGTATCATCCTCTAGACTTGACACTTTGTGAGACTACACAGCTCTATGTTGAGATTCGTCGAATGAGATGTTGTGCATCTCTCCTTTCGGCTAATCACCAAGGATCTCAATGCCTCCTTAGTCACTGGAGACTTTCTCACCATCTATATGTGGTGAAACATGTAAGTTGACCTCTTAGTGATGAGGCATGAGGTCGATGTATTGTTCCTACTCTTGCTACACCATGTCTGCATCCAACTGTTGAAGTGCTTTCTCTATCTCATGAGCGAAGTCTTGCTCCTACAATGGTTCACCCTGTTTTCCTGATGTCAGCTATTCTGATGAAGCAACTACTTGTATAGGAACTACTTCGTCTGTTTTCACATGTTGCCCACCCTACTGTACCTGTTGTTGGTGCACTTCCCTCTCCTGTTTGCACAACTCTTGTTCCTTCCGGAGATGCTCCCTTAGCTCATGTAACTCCTTCTCTACTTCTTCCATTCTTCTCTTATCCCTCTTCCTTTGCACAATTTGCATGTCAAGTTGGTGCCTCTTTACCTCTATATCCATAGCTTCTTTCTCTACTAATGGATCTTCTCATAACTTGCAAATTTTCTCCTCCTCCATGCGATCAACAATCTTCCTCTTACCTTTGTCGCGCACTGGCATAATTGCCTCTACTGCCATTGCTACTACTAGTGCTGGTGCTCTCTGTGATGCTGCTTCATGTTGCTTGACTAACCACTCCACAGTGAAGTTAGCCTATTCATTGGGTCTAGAGAAACTACAACAATATGTCCATGGGTCCTCCTCAACCCAATCGCATGCCCTGTGGATCTAGTTGAACTGAACTCTCGTGCAGTAATCTTTCACAATGCAATGTGGGTCATATGAATTGTAGCTTCGAAGGCCAAATGGGCACTTCTTCATCAGTTTTGCTTTGAAATGTGCTTGCTTGATACTCTAAATCTCATATAACTCAATCCGCAATGGAAGAGTGGGCCAAGGTACCTTCTTCTTTAGGTGCAGTCTAGCAGTCAGTCCTACTGAGATGTGATGTGCTACTTCCTGCATGACAAGTACATCTAAGGCAAACTTCGGTAGAACATTTGGAGGCTTCTCCACGCTAAATATTCGGATACCAATTAGCAATGCCTAGCAGTGCCTTCATTGCTTCCTTCGACATGCAGGTGGATCATGTTCGAATATCATCTTGTACACTGGGGTGAAAAAATGATTGAACAACCGTGTGATTACTCCTCTGAAACTGCATTTGGACAACAACTTGAAATATGTGTTCACACCAATCTCCATTGGTGACCATGCCCACTCCAAGCCTGGGAACTCCTGTCGGGCATAGAATGCATCTAAGATGTAGGCGTACATATAAATCTTTGCATACATACCTCAGGGTAACTGTCGAAACTTCGTTACGTGTGTTGAAAAGTGTGCAACAAGAAATGCTAAATTTAGGAAGTTCTAAAAATAAAAATTCTAAAAAAAGCAGTTTGGCTAATGAGCATTTTGGCCACCTTGGGTGAGAGGTGAAACTATTAAAAATAGCATATTCTAAAAATAGCATTTCTGGGTCCTTCCTATTTATAGCAATCCCTGGTCTATCTATAGGAAGTAAATATGAATTTGGTCTTACCAACAGTTTGGAATATTAATTAATTAATTATCCATGAGTTAATTAGTTAAGGAAAAACAAACTTGAATTCTTTGTGAGAACATGCAATTATTTCTCCACTAATTGGGGAATGTGTCCTTGATTTGCTCCATCGATTGAGGAATTAAGGATGAGTTCTATATTGAGAGGATCAGTTGACTTAGTTTAACTTAGTCAAGTTCAATTAGATTGATTTAACAAGTTGTTAAATTAATGAGATATAGTTTGTTGATGCTTGCATGCATGTGACAGCTATTATTTTTAGATAACTGAGTATTCTCTCATGGATAATTGATGCATGGAAGTTTAGACAAAGACCCAGTTGAGATCAGATGGTGGGACAATGTTCTGTCAATTGCTAGGATATTTCTAGTAATTATTCCTTGCATGTAGGAGGAACTTGAGTCCTCAAATATTGCATTGTTGGACCTGAGGTTGACAACAGGTATGATTAGGACAATTTGCATGTGTTTTGTAATTGGACCCCAATCAAAACTGCACAAGGAAATAGGAGCTTGGACCGGAGGTGCATCCTTTATATATAGGGCTAGGTAGTCCATGAGCTACATCATCAGAGTATAAAGAGAGCAGGATAGCTTTTGAGCTGATTCTTTTTGTATGTTGTTGAGGATTTCCACTTGATTGATAATACAATGTTGGGGTTTTATGCTGGTGCTTTCCCGAGTAATATATTCTGTGTTATGTGTGATTGATTCCTTTTTATCAGTTATATGTTTTCATGCTTGATGTTTCTCATGTTTAATTAAGCTTCCGCTAAGTTTATGGTAGATGTAGATCTAGTATTTGGCTTTAGTACATTGCATATATTAGTTGCATCTGCAGGTGAAATTTATACATGATATCAGTGAGCTAGCTAACTTGTAGAGAAAATTCTACATAGTATTAGAGCATAGGTGATCAAGTAAGAACAATATACAAGAAGCAATTTGAAGTTTATTATTCGGGATATAGATCTCAAGTTCTTATCACATCTATTTCACTGATGGTGTTCTATGGTTTGAGGCTAGAGTATGCCCTTGATGGTAGCTCAAACTATATATCTTGGAAGGTGTTAGCACCTAAATCTTCCTTAGGCTGAAGGAATGCAAAATTCAGGGTAACCACAAACCACGCTCAATCTGGTAGCTAGCCCTACCAGAACAGGAGAGGTCTCTCTCTGAGTCACGCTCAGTGAAATAAGTAAATGAAATGGTCTGAGATGACTTAGATTGAATATTGATTTTAGGCTAGTAAATAAATATGGATACAAGAATTTTTTTTTTATAAATGACTAAGCTTCTGGGATGTATGGGAACAACGGACAGCAATGAGTAGAGAATTTAACACAAAGGCACAAATTATTTCATGATGCAAGACAGGCAGAAAGCCTATCAATTGTATTCGAAATAATGCGAAATGGAAAGATTGTTTAGGAGGGTGAAAAGGGCATAGACACATGAATCCTTTTCAACAGAAGAAGAACACAGAACGTGAAACTTTCCCACAGGCAGAGTAATAAACATGAATTCTACCTTATCTTACTTAGAAAATTTCACCGAAATGAATATGAATGAACTGTGAAACATAACGAAATACATATGAAACATAAAGAGAACACATTTTCTACACTCATGCCACAAGAATCTCATGAAACAGAGCCACTGCCTTTCATTAATCCTCTGTCAAAATATACAATGAAGAACTGAGTTTCTCTTCCACAGTCTCCCAGAAATTACAAGCCAACTAACCCTTTGCAAATGGTTTGCATACAATAAATAGACTATGCCATGAGGAAATAGAACGACCAAGAGTTGGGGAGTTTTTCAGATCATTACAAACTGGAAGTGGAAAGCCAACCATTAGTTACAAGTGCAGCGTTACAAAAATGACAAACGGCTTGGGTGACCGCTCGCCTTCCTTTGCCACTTGGATAGAAGCCAACCTTTAGTGGAAATACTTTAAATTTTTCCTAAGGTTCCAAAAAAAGTGTAGTGTAGATGAGCAGGCCCACTTAGAGAACATCGCAAATCGAAATGTCACTAAGCGGAAGTGATTTTGGCCTTTTTCTATATATGCGCCGCGCCCAAATCTATATGCACCATGCCACTTTGGAGGTTGTTTCGAGGTACCTGCAGGAGTCCAAATTGTGCCCAAGTGTGCTTGTTGGAAAGCCATGTCTATCTAATTTCCAAACCAAGTGGAATTTATGAATTTGGTGCTCATTTGCCCCTACAAACCTTCATTCTCCCAAGACTGCTTCCTGTGTGTCAAAATAGGGGCAGAGAGGTCATTTGTTGAGTGCTTTTGACCTCCCGGGGACTCAAATCATGCCCAAATTTGTTGTCCATGCACCAGTAGGCATGATTGTTCATGCTAAATCAAAAAATGCAAGCCATTTGTGATTTGGACCTCCCAATCCTAAGCGCAGTGCACAGGGAGAAAAAACCCATGTTGTGACCAAAAATTTGTCATGTGACCAAAATTGTCCCAAATTTCTTGAAATTTGGGCTGGAGATCCTCTATGAGGTGCTATACCGAGCCATAGAGACTTCAGCTAAGATTCAAAGCTGATCTTGCTCTTTTTTCCTCTTTTGGCTTTTTGTCGCTCTACTCAATTTTGCCTTCAAACTCCTTATCCGAGCCTTTGAACTCATGTTCCGTGTCAGGTAATGATAAACCATCCACCTCAGTATGGTTTTGTCCCTGTCGGCCTTCTCTAGCAGTCTCTCAAAGTGGATGTTGATTCACTCGAGCCAAGACTCTCGGTCATTGTTAATCTCTTGCTCTAATGGAGTGAGCTCAATCCTCCTATGTTGGGCAGCTTGGTGATTCTCATGGATGCTTTGCAGCTCCATGATCTCATGCTAGTCCTCAAGCTATTTGTTCCTCTACTCC
Organism: Pinus taeda; assembly: GCA_000404065.3. Classification (NCBI taxonomy): domain Eukaryota; kingdom Viridiplantae; phylum Streptophyta; class Pinopsida; order Pinales; family Pinaceae; genus Pinus; species Pinus taeda. The sequence goes on along the minus strand of APFE031586633.1, from coordinate 54,630 downwards.
AAATACTTGATAATCCACTTGGCGCTCTCCAAATTGAGTGACAAGTCTTGGATCTCCGTTTTCTGCTCCTGGATGGTCCTCCTAAGTTTGGCACTCTCCCCATCGACATCATCATCATGAATGAGGATGAAGTCGGCCTCTTGTTCACTTGATGGCCCCTCGTCATGCGTGGGCCTCTTGCCCTTGTCTTGTACCTATGTTTCCAATGTCGGAAGCGAGGCCCCTTCCACCTCGAGTGGAGATAACACTCACTTTGTTGCTGCAAACAAATGCTTATTGCCTCTCTGATAGGTGATGAATACTGGCATAGTAGTGGTCTCATGGCGCTCATATTGATGAGAAGGACCACCTATCTCATGTTCAACCTCTGATAATAGCTGTGAAGTGTTGAAGAGGTCACGGGAGATGAAGTCCTCCCAAGCAATGCCCTGCAATCCCAGCTGATGATCCACCAAAATCTTAATAAGAGAAAAATGATAAACACTGTTAAGTTGCTGCTGAGGGGTCTTGTGTTGCATGAAGGTTTTCATCCTTTCAATGTTCCTGGAAATGAAATATGGGATGTTCATCATCCCTACCCTGGTAAAGTGCATGAGCAACTTGATGTGATAGGAATATAGACGAGAGAGCCTCCCCTCATAGCTGAAATACTTCATGATCAATTTCATGAGTGGAGCATATTCATCTTTCAAATATCTGAATGGAAAAACTCTTTGGAGCTGCCTCATGAAACTGGCCTTAATGTAAGGCTCATAATGTTTCTGATCAACCTTCTGTTTCTTGTGCCACTGTTCTCCAACATTTGGTATGCCAATTGCTAATGAGACTGTTTCGGGTGTCAGTGTGAAAGTGACCCTGGCTAAGATAGAGTGATCTCTATGTAGGTGAAGCACAAAAAGATGGGCCAACTCATGATGAACTCGAACATTAGCCACCCTTTCAAAAAACTCAAAACATGATAGATGCTGGAAACATGACATAGCAAGAGGGCAGGCCTGCAGTTCTGTGAGGGTGGTTGGCTCATCCCTGATATGTTTGCCACTTTTTTCATGCCTCCTGGGAGCCTGTTCTTCTAAGGATGAATCACTTTTTGTTTCCATCTCATACTCTGATGAATGCTTAGATGCCACAACTACTATATGTGTACTGTACTTGGACTGCCCTTTGATGATGGTATGAAACTATGTGTTGATATGATCTCTGCCACCAAGGGGAACAATACAAAAGGGAGCATTAGGAGGGGAATAATATGATGGGATTAGGGGTTATGGGGGGAAAATTTGTTTAGGGACATGTAGGAGGGTTTGGGAATTTTATAAGGTAGGGTTTTGGGGTTTAATGTTTGAAAAATGAGTAGAGGAGATGGGGAATATGGATTTAGTAATGTTTAGGGTAGGGAAAAAAGGGGGGGAAATGGGATAAGGGGGAAAGGGAACAATGGAAAGGAGGGGAAAAATGAGAGGTGAAAGAGGATCCTTGGCATCAACACCACAATTTTGCAACCCTAGAGCAATGGCTTTAATGTTTTCAATTGGTAGGGTTTTAGGCGTTTTTATTGCAACTCTAAATGGCCATGAACCATCATTACATTCACAAAAATACATGAGCCATCAAGATTTAGAGCCTACCTGTCGATTTGAGGGGTTTCAAAGGTGACTTGATGCAATTTGGCACAAATTCAGGCTTTGTTGGTTGTGTGCCGTGCAGCAAACCCAGTGCGCCACACTCGGTATATCCATCGCACCCGTGTTAACTTTACACTACGGGGTCGCGCTCTATGTGCTGCACTCTTTATATGCGCCGCGCCCCTCTGTGTGTGCGCCGTGCTCCTGAAAACGACTCCAAACTCACTCCAAACGCGTGCTTGCACTCTCACACTCACTTTGCAACGTTTCTCTTTACCTTGGTATGGTCAATGACTTTGTTTGCTTGTGAAAATACTTTATAAAGATATTGGGAGTCATGGGTTTGATTTTTGCTTCTCCAAAACCCATTTTGCTAATGTTTTGTTTTGACACTTTCCACTGATTTAATGCAACACTGAATTTCACTTTTCCCTTTGAGTTTTTAGCTAGAATGATGAAATTTTCAACACTTTTTTGCAGGGGTTGTATGACGAGGCATTTGGCCACGACAACCATGACTGTGCCTGAAGAGATCAACTGGAGACTTTTTTGAAAATTATCACAAATGACACACTGTTTGACTTTTCTTCAAAATAGAGTTTTGAAGAACAGTCGTAATCTGTCAACATGACGATGAAATTCTTTGAATGACAACTTTGTAAGGGCCTCCCTCTAGCCTGCATGGCTTTATTGGACATGGTTGAAGACCAAATTGACTAATTCCTAGACCTAATGCCTGAAAATGACTCTCATCCATTAAAAAATCGAACATTGACTGTCATGGACTTTAGTGAACCTCGACAAAAGACCTGAGCCAGCAGGTGCCAGACATGAGGGGAAATGACTAGCATGACCTTTTCCGTCAGATTATGGAATTCCCCTAGTGTAATGCAGCTGAGTGAATGGAGCGGAACTCCTAAAAATGAAATGCAGAAAGAGTTTTGATCTCTGACAGAGGACTGACAAGACCAACTCTAACATTGGCTCCAATGGGGGATGGTAGCTCCTTGGAGGTGCCAAGTGTTAGTGTCAGTCTTTCCAGCCTTCCTCCAGTGATCAAATATGCTCTTACAAAGTGCTCTCAGAGTGTCAAGGTCAAATTTTGTCATTTCAGGGAATCTTCAAGCAAAATTTGGTCACTAGGCATTAGGTCTAGGGTTTGTTTTCACTCTTTTCAAAATTGTCCAAATGTCAGTCCATCTCACCATTCAGCTGAGTATATCATCATTTATAATGTTTTTATCATCATGTCAGGTTCCATTGGGTCATTTCACACCTTCTTCATGCCTCAGTTGCGCCTAGGCAAGGTTCATTTCCCTCTCCTAGGGTTTTGAAGGCAATTTCTCTTGGACGGTCAAATCATTAGAAAAAATTGTATCCAGATGTTCATAAACCTTCCCCTATCCTTAATGTACCGTATTAAACAATTCCCATCATTGAGATCCCCCAAATTCCTCATTTTTGCACAAACCCTAGTTTCTTGCTACAACTTGGCAATTTTCTAGGTTGGGCCTGTGTTTTGCCCTTTTGGACCCCTTCTCCTCACTTGATCTCTAGGATTCCACTTTCCCCTACTTCCTAACATCCCTCCCTACTTCCAAAAATTTCCCCAAGAATTTAGAAGCCCCTTATCCCCTTCATTTCGCTTCATTTCGACAAAATCCCTTGTTTCAGACATCAGATAAGTTTCACTCAAAAGATGTTTCAGAGCAATCAAAGATGAATGCTGGAAACTTGAGAGATTTTTTTGTCCACAACATGCCAAAGAAGATAAACCTCCCTCACATTTTACACAGGTATCATGGTTTTAGCGAAATGTCAAAAATACGATTGCCTCAGGAGAATTGAATGCACCTCTGAAGTGACCTTGGGAAAATCAAGATTTCTCCTAGCAGGGTTGGCCAAATGACTTTCTTGATGAGGCAAATGATAACTAGATACAGAGATATTTCCAATGATCTATCATGAGCTCAATTTGGAGTTGAGGAAGACATTAAAAAGTTGACTGCAATAGCACTCTGCCTTGAGGCAGCCTCATTTGGCACATTTTGCCCAGTCTTGGGCGATTTGATTTTTGACAATATAAATGAACTCCAAATTGAAACATTCTAGTTGGGTTGGAAAGTAGACTCAAATACCTTTCCAACGAGCTATCCTGTGCCTGATTTTGACACCAGGAAGGCCTCCAAAGGCCTCCTGCAAAATTCATTATGTAGCTAGGTGCGCGCGACACATTGGGTAAGGCGCGCGGCGCATCAGGCGACAAAACACAATGAGAATTTGCACGTGCGCGGTGCATCAGAGGTGCGTGGCATGTTGGGTGAGGCACATGGCACACTGGGGTTTATGCCCAAACTTTTTCTGGAAAAACACTAAAACGCCTCCTCTCAAGCACAAATTCACAACATTTTTGAGCAAAAGAAACAGCCTACAATGAATTTTGCACACAGTTGTATATAAACATATATATATTCCATCTATCTTGTTTTTAAAGAACATGTAAGATACTGAGTCAGTATATGAGCAGGAGTATGATAGTGATTCTACACCGGAGGTAAATGTGCCAAATGTGCCACGGAGGTATCACAAAGGTGGCAAAAGTGGACAGCATGTTAGGGAGGAGCCTACTTCTTTGGCTCAATTGCAAGCTTTCCCACTTGCAATGGATTGTTTTCAGTGCCAATCATGTTTCCAATATTGTGAGATGATCTCACAAACTTAGCATCATCGGGAACTAGTCCGTTTATTTGTTCTAAATTTACAGGATGGTCATGTAAACCTTGCTGGAGTAAATTTCACCTTCTCACCCGAAACTATTGCTCAGGCCACCGGGATACCAAATGTAGGGGAGGAATGGAGCAAACACCAGATGCTAGACAGATTTTACTATGAGCCATATATCAAGCCTGGGTATATCAGACACTTGAGCACAGCTTTTCCTTCCATATTCCTGAAAGATGAGTTTGCACCATTGATGAAACTCATCATTCGGTATTTCAGCTATGAGGGCAGATTCTCGCATCTCTATGCATACCATGTCCGTTTGTTGATGCATTTCACAAGGGTACGTATGATGAACATTTTGTTTTTCATGTGTTGTAACATAGAGAGGATGGTGCCTTTAGTACAAATGAAGAGCCCAGCACATCAACATAGGAGCATATATCATTATGCATTGATCAAAATCATAGTGATGCATCAGTTGGCACAATAGGGTATTACTTGGGAGGATTTCATCTCCCATGATTACTTTTCCGCGCTACAGCCTCCTCCAGAGATAGTTCATGACGAGGGAGGGCCTTCACAGTAGTTTGACATTCCTGAGACCGAGCATGTCGATGCTCCAGTATATGTGACATATCAGAGAGGCCACAGGGCCTTATTTGCATCTGCACGACGAGTACTATCTCCACCC
>APFE031586633.1:21505-34954 GCA_000404065.3 Pinus taeda | reverse complement strand
GTTTTATTTAAGTGAATCATATGGGCCAAATACCATATTTATAAAAGAGGTATGGTGAATTAATAAAAATATAAATAAATGAAAAGTATGGTAAATAAATAAAACATTTTTATGTTTACTCCATAAGTCACCTTATATACATGCAAGGGTGTAAAATATGGTAAATAAATAAAACGTCCTTTTATACTTACTCAAAAGGTATGGTAAATCAATAAAAATATAAATAAACTAGACGTATGGTAAATAAATAAAACCTCTTTTTATATTTAGTCCATAACCCTCGTTCTATTTATGTACGCTCAGAAAGAGGTTTTATTTAAGTTAATCCTATGGGCCAAATACCATATTTGTAAAAGAGGTATGGTAAATTAATAAAAATACAAATAAATGAGAGGTATAGTAAACAAATAAAATATTTTTTTATATTTACTCCATAAGTCACCTTATATTTACCAACACTAAAAAATGTGTTATATTTAGGTAAAACCTATGGGCAAAATAATATGGGACAAATACCATGAACTAGATTGTTATTAATACCATGCAAAAAAACATTACTAACCCTAATATTAGTATTAATAAAAATAAAAATGCCACATGGTATTCACCCATGGTATTCACCAAAATGGCACATGGTATTGACCCAAGGTATTCACCTAGAATGTAGCCTATTTAAATGGGGGAATTAAACTAGCATAGATCCATCTTTACTCTGGATCGTGATATGCAAACTAGAGTGAAAAAATATTTGATCCCTCTCAGGGCAAATGGATGTTCTAATTTAATGTATGTTAAACATTTTAGATTGGTTAAAATAAAAATCAACTATTAATTTTATTAATTTTTATAAATTACTAATAGTAATTTTTAAGCTCCAGGTTTATGATAATCCAGGGGTAATACCAAGATCTTACAAGATTTTATAATTGAGTAAAATATTCGCCATGACTAGTGAGAGATTCGCCAAAAATTATATAATACATATTATATTATTGATAAAATCGCCTTCCATTTTTCCTATATACCATGAAGATTCGCCCATTTATTATACTTATAAATTTAGGGGGTGTTCTTAAAATTTTCCCTGATGATAGATTGATATCTGAGCTCAATTGCAAGCATAGGGAATGCCATTCCATTGACTTGTTCTTCAGCTAATGTGGTCGTAGGTTAAGGCAAGGTCCAAGGGTTCAAAAAATAATGAGTTTGAAAGAACTCTTCTCGAGGAGACTCCTTAGATGATGAAACGACATTGATTCAAGCGATAGGAGAGGGAAAATCAAAGGTACCCATCAATGAAGAATACATCCCAACTCCTAGATTCTCAGTAGGCAGATAAGGGTTATCCACTAAAGCGACAGTAGAGTTAGAAGTTACCTGAGGATCCACTGGACAATAGTCCAATTGATCAACCTTAATAAATTTCCCTTCATGAGGAAAGCAGATGACACGAAATGGAGTCGAAACAACGGCGTCCATTTCGTATACCCAATTCCTTCCTAACAGGAGATTGTAGTCTAGGTTAGCGTCAATGACTTCTACTTCAATATTGACAACCTTCCCCCCAACACATATGGGAAAGGCTGGGATAATCCCATGCAGCCTATGAGAATGTCCATCAAATGCAGTCAAGAGGGTAGGTGAAGGAACAACCGAAGCTGATCCAATGGACTTCCAGCAAGACATCAACATGACACATGTGGAAGCTCCTTCATCAATAACAGTACGAAAAATGTTAATCTTCCAGTATGTAGACTTTATTTGAAAATCCATATGATGAGGGAGTTGCTTTTTGACATTTAACATGTCAAAAGTGAGCACTAAAGAGTTAGTTGGATCAACTACCCCAATTTCTGAGAGTAAAGCACTTCGTTGAGCTGGACACGACTGAAGAACCTATAAAGTGGACATGGTGGATGGACTCTGAGCCAGATCCTCAACAATGGAGTAGTTCTAGGGGACCCCAGCATTAGGATTAATAGTCGCGCTTTTAGCGGAACCTTTCAGTATCCGAGGTATAGTCTCGACAGGGGGTCGCTCAATATGAAGGTCGGTATTTCCGAGAGCAGTTTTATCCTTGGAAGTTTCAGCTTCACCATAATCACGTGACCATGTAGCCACATGGACATTTGAACCCATCATGAAAACATTTGATGATTTCTCCCCTTCTTGGCTGCCCCCTGTGGAGGTACCTAGATTTGAACTCGCGCTAGCAAGCAATTGCTGCCCTTGGGGAAAAAGGTTGGTTAACACAACTTGAGAACTAGAAATCCCTTGTTGCCCTAACAAGCGCTGAGCATCCTAAATCTTTGGGCAGAGATGAGTTAAATGGTCTCCACTGCATGACTTTCATGGAAGCTTGACTTTCTTTTGAGACTCATTTCTACAACCACTAGCATTATTGCCGGATTTATTTGTGTCAGGCTTCCCATCCTGACTCTTTTTCTTACCTCATTCTTTCCTTTTCCCATTGGAATTTTGATTTCCTTTAGGGTTATCAGATTGGATGGCATTAATCGAAGAGGGTTGGGAAGACAAAGGGTTACACGATGTCAATTGGTTGTTAAGAGCAGTTTGCAAAGACAACTGTTGCAATTGACTCAACAAGTTAATCGCATTTGTGTCTACCGATCCAATGATACCATCTGCATGGGGACCTGGCTTCGACTTGGCTATATCAACCTTAGACCCAGGAGCATCTGGCAAGATTTTTTGTAGGATCCCAAGCCGAGAGTAGATCAATTCTAATTGTTGGGCCCTAAAAATAGCTTGCTCCTCAGAATAGACTCCGGACATGGAGACATCCTTAGAGATTTCAGGTTGTAAAGATTTCAAAAACCATTCGAGATGGTATTCCAGAGGGATTTCGGCTTTAATGAGCCTCTTCCTCCATCTCCATTCCTGAATATGGTCAGAAATGTGAGTTGTCATGTCCTAACAAAAAGTGTCCAGAAGTTCAGTTACGGCATCATAACAGACAAGCAATTGGAATGATTTAAGAAAATAGTAGCTAAGTCAGCAAAATACATAAAGCTGCCCCCTGGCAACTCTATATACCATTTGGCTACATTACCAGTCAAGGAGCATTGAAAAAGTCTCAACCTAATTGATTCATCAATAAGGGAGTTTGATGATCACCACAAATGCAATGTGGTTACATGGTTGCCTAGGTTTTCACCACCCTTTGATTCAAATTTTGGAATGTCTGAAGGGAGTTTGGTTGGGACCGAAGGCTAGGCCGGATTGTATTTGATTGAATCATTTGTTAATTTCGTGAGATCTGGCAAGCTCAAAGTTGCCAGAAAAGGAAGCCTAGGAGGACCTTGGGGATTCCACCTAGACTGGGCGGAGCTCCCAAAGCTCTGAAAAGATTGGCCTGGATTTTGAAAGGAACCAGGCTACTCGAAATATCCAGCAGAACCAGCTGAACCAAAAGGTGAACCTTGTGATCCAGCAAAACTCGGAGTTTGACCAAGTCCAGCCGCAAAACCTCCATAACCGGTGAAACTTTGTCCTAAAGGATTATAAGGAGTCGATAATCCCTGGTAAGGATTCCAAGCAGAGGCTAAGGAAGGAATACTTCAAAAAAAACTAACCATGGAGGACGGGCGTTCCCTTGTTGGCCGAAAAACAGTTTCCCAGTTCCCATGCCACTGACTGCAAGGTTAGTCCAACCTTGGAAATGATTGTTGCTTTGTCCTATAGAAGAAAAAGGAATAGATCCTACTATCGAGTTGGAATGTGGTATATGACCACTTTCGAAAGGAAAACCCTAGAATGAAGTCGATCCACCCATCATGGATGTAGAGGCATTAAACGGAACTGACGGAATACCCTGTGAATGGATGCCAAACGGAAAAAATCCAGAACTAAAAGCATTGGTTTGGGAATTTCCACTCGTCGAAGGAATGGAGGTAGACCCAACTAAGGATGTGCTAGCAAAACACCCAAATAAGGAAGACGAGGGGATGGAAATAGTTCCTCCCCCTTATACTAATGTTGGAGTCTGCATAGTTGTAGCACTTGTAGTAGAAGCCATGCTTCAAGTAGTGGTCATCGATGGTAAGTGCGTAATGTGACCTGGACTTGACAGTCTATGCATTGGAGTCCCAACATATCTTAATACTTGTAGATAACTAGAAGGTAGGGGAGAATTCAGAGCTGCTAACGACTCTGGGAATTCTTTTACTTCTATGTTATCTTCCATCCGAAAGAGAACTCAAGAAAGAACTCGAGTGTTTCTCTCTTCTTCTCTGGAAGTACCAGACCTATTCTGAACACTAATGCTCCCAAGAGGAGGATCAATCCCCGATGCGTCAGCTGCCACGGGATGAAACCCACCAGCAGTATTACCTCTGCACCTTCTAGGAGAAGGCTCTAAACTTGGTGGTGAAAGACCACGAAGTCTTCGAGACTGTCTAGGTGATCAGTTAGCCACTTTGAATTTTTTATTAAGATCTAACTAAAGACTCAAAAAATTGAAAGCTAGGCCAACTAGGAGCACAGAGCACACACTACAAAGTCCCTAAAATATATCAGCCAGTCAAATAGCTTTCAAGTATTTCCGCTCTGAGTGATGAGGACCAAACACCAAAATACAACAAAGTGACGTAAGGGGCCTTCCGAAGATAGTCTAGGATAATGAAGGCCCAGTCCTATCAGCGAAGGTAACAGAGGAAGTTACACTGACCTCCTAACAACAACCTGCACCGATGCAAGCCCCTAAACTTCGCAAGGGTGCCCTCCAGTAGTATCGTTGAGAGTGATACAATGTCAACCTCAGGTTCCATGCGATTCTCCTCCGCAGCCACCTGCGTAGATCCCTAGGAGTTGCAACTAAGGTTACGAACTCATGTCAGAAGCCAGGCGAAACAATCTTGAGGTAAGATCTAACAAGTAAGAGAGGGGGTATCTCTCTTCCCTGTCTTCAAAAACCCTCGTGCTTAACTCCCAGATCCGGAGCTTTCTTGGTCTCCCTAACACTATTGGATTTTCACTCACTATGTTTGACAATTTAAATGGCCTTGGAGAGTTATCTCTCCACTCGCCTAATCCAAGGCCCTAAAACATCCTAAAACTTGTTGGTGTGTCTAACTTGATAATTATAAAAAGTTCTAGTATATTTCAGTTAGCGCTTGTTTTTAAATGGGTTTTTATTTAAGTCAAGGGATAAGCGGAAGTGAAACTAGTGGTGTTTTGATGCAAAATAAATTAATAAACACCAAACTATATGCAAATGCACTTGTTTTTTTTCGATGAAAGAAATTTCTACTAGGTTCAGAGGAACTTCAAAGAAAATAACAAAATTTTCTTTTATTTTCTTTTACTCAAGCTTCACACTCACAAAAATTAACAAAACTATGGATGCCTAAAAAGATGCACAAAATTATCCTAATGCAATAATTACATGCTCATGCAAAACTCAAAACTACTCTTAAATAAAGAAATGAAAGTTATTTGTTTACCAATTTTTAGTTTGCCACTTAAAATGTTTAGATAGAATATAAGTTGTTGATGCTCATTTCGTCCAAACACTAAAAGAAAGTTTCAAGACAAACAAAAATTCACTTTCACTGATAAAAAGGAAACTAAATCACAACCAAGTTCAAGAAAGCAAACCCAAGTTTCAAGAAGTTTTCTTCAAAAGCAAAACAAAAATGACTTTTCAAAAGTGCTCTAAACAAGACCGAAACTTTATGTTCGAAGAATAGGCAATGAAACACTTTGCGAGTTTGCAACACAAAACAAGTGAGAACTCAGCAAAAACGTGTGTCAAAATGCTCTTGACAATCAAAAAGTAGCAACAAGAGCTTGGTAATAAAGACCAAAGGATTGAAAAGGCAACTTTCAAGAAAGTGTGAACCAACAACTTTCGGAAAGCAAGAAAAGCGGATGGTCATAAAGATACATTTTTTACATGCAAACCAAAAAGTCACCAAAACAAAACTTGACACAAAGATTGAGATCAACCTTTCTGCCTTGAAGACACAGAGCAACCAAGATTCCTAGCAAGAAATCTTGTGTGCTTAAGCAAAAACGATGAAGTTCACAAGAAAAATAAATAAGACCAACACTTTCCACAATCAGAGAGAATTTGAAATCAGATACTTGCTGTAAAAATAAAGACTGACACTGAGAAGTAGCTGTTCAGGACTGAATCAGACCAGCAAACAGACCTTCAGAAACAAAAAGATTTGAAAAATCTTGAAAATTTTAAGATATACGCGACTGTGTTTGTGAACAGCTGCCTGTATACGTGATTAAGCTTAAGGAAACATGCATATACGCAGGTTTACTTAAGGAAATATGCATATATACACTTCTGTAAACTAAAAAAACAACGTATATAAAAGGTTTCAAGAAAAAACAAAAAACAGTCTGAAGAAACTGACCAAACTTACAATTCAAGTTCCTATAGGAACAGACTACACAGTAACAGCAAGCAAACAGACAGTTGAGCCCTGATTGGCCTGAATAAACCCAAACTAGGAACAACAATACTGTTGTCCCCAATGGAGTCGCCAATTCTATTAAGGGATAAATTCCCCTAGGGTCTTAGGTTGATACGCTAACAGATTGGAGGTTATTTATATAGAAAAACACACATTCCATGTAGCCATAATGCTAATATAAGCAAACTCTATGATAAGGGGCGTACCTGAGGTCCGACATTTGAGAAGATCCTTCTAGGGTACAAACCCTCTCGGAGTTCCTTTTGCTCCTTCAACCTGCAAAACGATCAATTCAAGAAAGTACAACAGTATATGGACTAAACATGATAAAAAAATCATCTTCATAGTATATCTAAAGATAGTTAGTTATGCGATTAAACAACCATTCACATATGATTCATAACATGGATACCATAAACATGAAGAAGATTTATATCAGGAACAAAGACAAGTGTTTCTTTTATTATAGACAAATAAAGTACAGAAAGGAATAATTTCATTTGATTCATCCTTTTGCAGGCTCCAAGCAGAACCGTTCTCCGGATTCATCTAGTCTCAATCCTTTAACAAACACCTTCCATGACTTACTCCATGATATCTCAACTAGTAGATAGACATCATCACACAAGGAAACAAGGGTTTCCTGTCAATGGGGGAAGTGCAGGAGGCACTAGGATCTTCAGACCTGGTCAGGGAAATCTCAACACAGTAATCTTTCTCTCTCTTCTCTCCTCCCTTAGGCCTTCCCATTGAATCCTTTTTATACTTCTCCCATAGTAGTTTTTTAGTTGGGAATTCGTTGGGAACAGTTGCGCTACGGGCACTAATAGGTAATCAACAGGTGAAACCCGTGATCTCCACCCAAAATTAAGGAGATTTATTTTTTTTTAAGTGTTTTAAGACATATACATGGGTTGGGTATACACAGACCGGCCTACACATGCATTTAGCTCAGGGCAATGTCGCGTATAGGGAGTAATACACTATTTTTTAAGTCTTTTGGACCAGATATGGAAGGAGGGGTTGCCCTAGGCCATGAGTGTATCATCACAAACCTCAGGAGTGAGATTTGGAGCTATAACAATAACGGCCTTAAGGACTTCAGTGATCAAGAAGTCCCTAAGCCAATTGATGCTAATCAATTGGCGGAATGAAAGAAGTGTGTGGCTAGAGCTAGGAGAATTCTCTTGGAGGGAGTGCGAGGTCACATTGTCTCGATCCTCCATGGGAAGGAGACTCCATTTGCAATGTGGAAAACATTGAAAGACTTATATCAGAATAACAATGATTAGAGGAAGTTGGCATTGAAGGACAAACTTCGAAAGATCAAGTGTGAAAAGGATGAGATGATCTCTAGGTATCTAACCAAGCTCATCACATGCAAGGAAGAGCTTGCAAGTGTAGGGGTCATGACAGCTGATGATGATATGGTGAGTCTAGCACTCCTTAGCCTTCATAGGACCTGGAATAGCTACCAGGACTTGGTTAATGGAAGGGAGAAACTACCAGATTGGGAACAACTATGGTCGGATTTGATGTAGGAGGAGATCAAACAAAGCACTAGAGATGATTCTTCATCCATGGAGGATGAGGAGAACTGTGCCTTAGCGAGTAAGGCAAAGAATTGGAAGGAGAAGGTTTCTCTTTACGAATCCAGTTCTTCCAATGGTAGGAAGAAGGTTGACAAATCGAAAGTACGATGATTTCGTTGTCATGAGGTGGGCCATTATGCTGCAAATTGTCCACAAAGGAAATCCAAAAATGGATCTGGGGAATGATCTAAAGGTGAGGCACTTGCTTCACAGTTTGAGTTGGATTTCACACTCTTCGAATGCATGGTTTCATCCATAGTGGGAAGTGGTTAGTTTCTTGATTGTGGAGCTTCTTTCCACATGACTAATGACAAGAGCTTGTTCAGTACTTAGGAGGAGAAAGATCTTCAGATACTCATAGCGATGTGTAATGATGAAAATTATAGTGTTTCAGGTGTAGGAATGGTTATTTTTTAAAGGGAGCATGGAGCTCGCCTTACCTTGACTGATGTCAAGTATGTACTAGGATTGAAGAGAAACTTGGTGTCGATCGCGATGATGGAAGATAGAGGCTATGATGTAGCCTTCAGTAAGGGAAAGGTTTAGCTTAGAGACATCATCACTAGACAGGTGAAGCAGATTGGTTCACGGGTCAAGAATCTATATGCTCTTGAGGTTCAAGATGGATGCAAAGCCTTGAGTAGCAAGGCAACTGATGGAGACTTGGTGGTTGAGAGGGAGGGTATATTACCTCTCAACATGCAGCGCCAGAAGAAGTTTCAGATGATTGTGGAGGAGCCACGATTGATGCAGTAGCTTTAGGAGGTTATGGAGCAGCCACAATGGGAGAAGCTGAGAAGAGATCAAGTAGAGACATCTACTCATACAGAGACCTCCAGTAGGGGGAAGCTTCGAGCCAAGTGGGTAGAGGGATCACATGCAGCCATACCTCCAGGTAGGAGATGGGGTGATATAGAGTGATCAACCCAAGGAGGAGGGGCAGGATCCTTGAGGTACCCAACCTCTTGGATGAGACCTTGCTATGGGAGCCCCAATGTGGAGTAGCAGGGACTAACTGATTGGGTAGAGACAGATGCAGATGGAGCAGCAGATAGAGCTACAGTGCAGGGAATCCCAGGACAGCGTAGAGCATGTAGGTTGTAGCAATGCGAGAGGCACAGGTGTGTTTCACAGTGCAGGGTAGCACAGATAAGGGTGCAACAGTGCAAGATGCATGGAGATGTTACAGTAGCGCAGAGGTCAGAGAGGGACCACTTGTCAGTAGCAGATAGAGCTTTAGCACCAGAGTATGTTCTAGCCCAACAGAGAGGTCAATTGGGAGTGTTTTTTTTTCGAGTGTTGTTGGAGTAGCTGCACTTGGTAAATGTGTTACATGTAGAACATTCTAGAGTTACAGGATCAGGTTCGAGAGGAAGCCTTTCTTGTTGATAGGGAGTGTTGAAAAGTGTGCAACAAGAAATGCTAAATTTAGGAAGTGCTAAAAATAACACTTCTAAAAATAGCAATTTGGCTAATGAGCATTTTTGCCACCTTGGGTGAGAGGTGAAACTGCTAAAAATAACATCTTCTAAAAGTAGCATTTTTGGGTCCCTTCCTATTTATAGTAATCCCTAGTCTGTCTATAGGAAGTAAATTCGAATTTGGTCTTACCAACAATTTGGAATATTAACTAATTAATTCTCCATGAGTTAATTAGTTAAGGAAAAGCAAACTTGAAGTCTTTGTGAGAACATGCAATTATTTCTCCATTAATTGGGGAACGTGTCCTTGATTTGCTCCATTGATTGAGGAATTAAGGATGAGTTCTATATTAAGACGATTAGTTGACTTAGTTTAACTTAGTCAAGTTCAGTTAGATTAAATTTACAAGTTGTTAAATTAATGAGATATAGTTTGTTGATGCTTGCATGCATGTGACAACTATTATTTTTAGATAACTGAGTAGTTCTCTTATGGATAACTGATGCATGGTAGTTCAGACAAAGACTCAGTTGAGATCAGATGGTGGGATAGTGTTCTGTTAGTTTCTAGGATATTTCTAGTAAGTATTCCTTGCATGTTGGAGGAACTTGAGTCCTCAAGTATTGCGTAGTTGGACCTGAGGTTGAGAGCAGGTATGATCAAGCCAATTTACATGTGTTTTGTAATTGGAGCCCAATCAAAACTGCGCAAGGAAATAGGAGCTTGGACCTAAGGTGCAACCTTTATATACAGGGCTAGGTAGTCCATGAGCTACATCATTAGAGTACAGAGAGAGTAGGATAGATTTTGAGCTGATTCTTTTTGTATGTTGTTGAGGAATTCCACTTGATTGATAATATAGTGTTGGGATTTTATGCTGGTGCTTTCCCTAGTGATATATTCTATGTTATGTGTGATTTATTCCTTCCTATCAGTTATATGTTTTCATGCTTGATGTTGCTCATGTTCAATTCAACTTCCACTAATTTTATGGTAGATGTAGATCTAGTATTATGCTTTAGTACATTTCGTATATCAATTCGATATGTAGGTGAAATTTTTACATGATATCAGTGAGCTAGATGATTTGTAGATAAAATTCTACAATTTGTTCCTTCAGCTGATGAGCCAACATGCTGGACTAGTTACATGGTTTTCCTTCTCTAGCCAGTTGGTCCTATGAAATCACACAACTCTCTAGGAGGGTTTCCATTCTTTCTTCTCCATATAGTCAACATGAAAATATGACCAAGTATTGATATGCCTTCTGCAGTATCTTCACCTTGTAGATTTGGTTGGGTGTCAACCTGAATCGAGCCAACTCCTTTACCCAGTTCTTGAAAATGCCTTTGGATTTAGCATTGTTGTTGGGTAACCTAAAGGGAGTCTTCATGAGAGTCACGGGCTCTAACATCCGATAAAATTCATCATAATCTCCTTCCCAAAAGGTTGCAAGCTTCATCCCATTGACATTGTTCAAGTTCATTGTCTCAAGGTTAGTGTGAGAGATGATCTAGTATATCAGCTCTGCGCATGGAAACGCGAGGTATCTACATGCAATCTGGTACAAGATGGACTTGTGAATGTTCACATACACCTGACGGTCTTCAAGGTATTACTCAAAAGTGTATGCAAATGCTTCATTGACCTCTTGCCACTTGAGTTTAATGTCCCTCTCTAGAAACAACTTTGTATCTTCATTGATCAGTAGACTAGAGGACAGTCGCTCAACTGTTGCTCCATTTACATTTTCGTCAGTTTCCTGTTATCACACTCTCATGGAAGCCATTGATCCTATACTGCTAAGAGGTAGATGAATACCTAAAAGATTTGGAGACAAGCAACATGCATGGCAAGAAAACTGTCAATGAAAACCAAAGCAAATTCGGGGAATGGCACAACGCATACATAAGGAATTGATAGGCACGATTGCAATTTCTTCTGGGAGGTTGGGTAACTGGCTACCAAAATTTTGCAAAAGGCAGTCTAGGTTAGCTAGGAGGCAAGTCTGGCTGCTGGATTTGCACAATGCACAATACAGTCTGGCTTCTGGCTACTAGGATTGCGTAATGCGCAATTCCAGCTAGGAGTGATTGCAAGCTCAGGGACTACATTGCGCAATTTTCTGGGCTAGTAGTCATTGTCCCTCAAAAACGCACAAAACAATCCTAGAGGACAGTGCTGGGAAGAAATGCGCATTTCTGGAGAGGAAGATAGAGCTTTCCTTCCAAGAATGCGCAATGTTATCTGAGTGAAGGCAGAGTTCGTGCCAAGGTTGGCCAAACTCATAGACGAGAAATTGAAAGAAAATGTGACAGTGAATGCATGGCGACACTAAGTGAAAGAATAAGTGATTGACAATGCATGCAAACATGAATAAAATATTCATTAAACAAATCATCGTGCATGTGGGTGAAGCAAGTCACTGAATCAATTACTGTTCATGCAAAATAGTTTCATGCATGCAACAATAGTGAGATAACAAAAAAAACTAAAACAGTGCTAGGACAAGCTAGTATACATGTAAAAGACAACAAGCATTCAAAGAAATCAAGCAAACAACACTCACACAAGTTGTTACACAGTATTTTGTCACCGTCCCTGTTACCCCTTCTCCCGTACATTGGAGGACCTATTCCGAGACCTGTGAGAAGTGACATGACTTGAAAACACCTGCTTTGTATCCCTTAAAGTATGTACTTTATCTGCCCTAAATACACCTTCTGCAAAATACCCAAAAATGTAGCCCTTTTTCCATTGGCGTTGTTCCACAGTGTATTGCTCATGCTAATGGGGTAAATCCTCCAAAGAGGGAGTGCTAGCTGGCGCTCTGTCTCAGAGTCGCACTAGCGCCAACCTAGTTGGGTAAAGTTTTTAACCATCAAACTTTCGAAGGTTCCTTCCATCTTATCCATGAACTAATTCCAGTTTGAAGTGGTTCAGTTGGGCTTCGAATCTCCCAAGGAGGGAAGTAGTTCTCCACCTCTCATGGAATCTTCCTAATGATAACGGCAATCCCATGAATCAAGTGGATGGTCTTATCTACTCCTATCCCTATATAAGCTTGTTCCTTCCCCTTTAACAAGTTATTTGGTAATTATTAGTTAGTAATTTTACTTTTCAAGCTCCCAAAGTTTGAGGATTGCTAAGCTCATCTTGTAAGAGGTCTTGTGTATCCCTATGAGGCTAAATCTTTAAGGAGGAGATCCATTTCCAAGTGATCAAGGAGAGAGAGGCTTGTTCCCATCCCTTATAAGCTTTGCAAGGCATGTGTTGCTGATTCACCCAGCCAAAGGAAGATTTGACATCAGAACTTGGTTGTATTCTCTTTTGTTTATCAATAATAATAGATGACTATCATTATGGTTCCACTCATGTGCCTCTATTATGATGTTTGAGTTGTATCCTTTCTGACTGATACATAGTTGCATTTCCTGGATTTTATGATTTGTATTTGTCTTGTTCTTTGAGTGTGAAGGTGTCTATTCACGAGGATCGTGAGGATTGTGACCAGTTGAAGCGAAAGAATGGAAGCGACGACCCTTCTACGAATATAAGCATTGGATTCGAGGTAGGCTCTCATCATTGGCCTTTATTTTGCAATTTAGGAACCTGCGTGTAAGCGTTGTTGGATTGTTGCTAGACCTCAGTTAGGCTAGTGGGATCGCCTTTGTCTGCAGAGGGGATTTACCTCTTACAAATTGTTGTGTAGGTAAATCCCCTCTACGGAAAAAGGCGATCCCACTAGCCTAACTGAGGTCTAGCAACAATCAAACAACGCTAACACGCAGGTTCCTAATTGCAAAATAAAGGCCAATGATGACAGCCTACCTCGAATCCAACACTTATATTCGTAGAAGTGTCGTCGCTTCCATTCTTTTGCTTCAGCTGGTCACAATCCTCACGATCCTCGTGAATAGACACCTGCACATGCAAAGAACAAGACAAATACAAGCATAAAATCCAGGAAATGCAACTATGTA